>CAUOFW020005658.1:91962-198967 GCA_963454935.2 Ilex paraguariensis | reverse complement strand
TTTTTTTTTTATAGAAATTGAGTAGTTTCCTAAACAAGTGAGTATACCTCCAGAAGGAAAGGGAGAGATAAAATTTATACATAGTTTCACCATTATTGTCGGATTGTGTGAACTTCAAATGGGAATAACAAAAATTTCTCAAAATCACTATTCTCTGAAAATTGTCATTTAAAAATAGTTTTTTTAGGGTTTCACAGTGAAAAAGTCTGCATCAATCGTTGAAGAACAAATGATGCATTATGGAGAAGAATGACGGTTAAAATTGTTAAAGATTTTGGAAAAGAAGTTGACAACTCAAGAAAAATGTTGTTTTTCCCAACGTTTTTATTTTATCTATTTTTTTTCCCTCAACTACTTTTCTGCTTCTGGTGCTTGGTATTACATGCACACTAAGTGTTCAATCATTTTCCAAAAAAAATCAAATAAGTCATATACAACTACATTCTCACAACAGACCTTACTTGTCATCTCCATCCTCAAAACCTTCCAACCCCATATACACTATTTGATCGAACCCATAATCAACATCACCACCGCCTCACAACTCTAATTCCACTCACAAACACAATTCGACCTCTTTTGTTTGGTTGTGATATTATATAATCTTATTTACATTAGATTTACTTATTCATGACATATGTGTCATACATTTTTTTTGTGTATTGTGCCACTGTGATAATTTATTGTGCATTGCATCATGTCAATGTATACAGTATGACATTGACTTGTAGTAGTGTGACATTTGTTTATAGCAGTGTGAATTTGGCTAGTATTAGTGTGACATTGTCTTATAATACTATGACATTTATGTATACCACTATGTCAATGTGACATGTACCACTATGTCAATGCGACATGTACAATTATACAAATATGGCATGTACCGTTATATCAATCCAACTTATGTCACTGCTACTTATAAACACAATGAATAACATACATATAAATTTAAATTTAAAATATCCATAAAAAAATAATCATAACAACTAATGGTATTATATAAAATGAAAAAAATATATTCATCATTATAATTTATAAAAAAATAAAAAATAAATAAATTATACAAATGTGAGAAAGATATGAGTGTTTGAATAACTTTAATTGAATGAAATAGGAAGATATAATGTAAAATTCAAAAATGTTATTCCATAAATTTAGGAAACTTAATCTCAAATATAACTGTCAGATTTGTCTCTCATTAATAAAGGAAAGGAGCAACTCTTTTAAAAGAAAAATTTAAAAATCAACAAAAATATATCTCTTCACTAAACATATATACACAAAATTATTTATACACAAATAAATATGAAATGGTGTGCCTTATCACAATTTCCTCTTCATAAAAGTGGCCCAAGGCCCTTTCTCGCAGATACACGAACTACTCATGGACCTCCATATTGTGGATCAGATTCGGCCATGACCCAATGGGGCTTTTCAGACCAGCCCACGAGCCACGGTCTACTAATTGATATCGTTGATGTCGAGATCTATGAGAGGCGCTCTTGATATGGGCTAGATCCTTTATGGCCCTTTTTGTTTTGAACCCAGTTAAGTTGGGTTCAATGGATTTTTGTTTAGAGAAAATGGAATGTGAGTATTTTTTTTAGAACTTATTTGGCTTTAAGTATCACTTCTAAACTTATATTCCTTTAACTCATTTTTTTAATTAAATAGTTGTCAATAAGTACATATTTTAAAACATTTTTAAATTCTTTTTGAAATATATTTCATAATTACCCCTACCATAAATAGTACATACCTAATTAACAACTTTTATATTTCTAATATCTAAATATTAAAATGTGAGATTTTCAAGATTCTTTTTGATATTTGTGTTCCATTTAAATTTGAAATTTCATATATATACACACACAAAACGTATGTATATATATATATATATCAAAAGGAATTATTCGCTCAACAAAAAAATAGTAATATCAAACAGTAATATGCTCAACAAAAAAATAGTAACATTAAACAGTAACACGCTCAATAAAAAAATAATAACATATTTAAGAAAAAAATTAATTTAAAATTTAATCATTACAATAGAGTGACACCATATATAAGTATTTATTTTATTGTGTGTGTGTCACTCTATTACAATAATTAATTTTTTGTTAAACATATTATTGTTTTGATGTTTTTTGATGAGCGTGAAGGTACAATAAAATACAAAATTCGAGTGTTTAAAAAATCGATTCCACTATATTAAATTTTTTCAAAGTATATTAACAACAAATTAATTAAATATTAAATGATTAAACAAATCATATAAATGAGTGGTGTAATATTTTGAAGGAGGAAATATATAAATAATTAAATATGTGATTGAAATGAGTAATGTGATTTGACGTTTAAGTTTAGCAAAGGGATGATGAGTGAGGTAAGTAATTAATGATGATTTTGAGGGAAAAAAATATGACTGAGATAAAGTTCAAACACATTCTTATTTTATTATATATATATATATGTGTGTGTGTGTGGGCGCGCGCGCGCGCGCACATGTATTTGATGGTAAGAATTGAACTCACAAAATCTTTATAATTCAAAAAATTTTAGAAAAGATTTGGTTTTGGAAATTGTCATTAATGACTATTTGGTACTATTGATTCTCAATATCAAAGGTCTCTTCATTTTCCTCATTTAAACGGATTTTTATGACCTTTTTTTAGCAAATATTTTAAAAAATATACTTTGTCCTATTAAATTCTTAGATAAGTACAGACTTCTCTAAGTCCCTTTTATTTATTATTTTTTAATAGGACTTGATGTGATAAGTGACAAAGTCGTCCAAAATTTTTAGTCATAACAGTATAATTGGACCATATCACTGTGAGGTTAACCAATTATATTAGTTTTTGAGGTCCTAATAGAATTATTCTTGTAATTGTAACGGTTAAATTAAATTACATTTTTATACACCAAAATTGCTTTATATAGTCTTCTCATTGTGGAAAAAATATTGGGTATATCTGTTACACTATATTAGTATTGTCACATAATGTAATCATTTATTAATGAGTAAACAAGTCAGGGTCTTACTAAAATTCATAACCATTTAGGCATGTAATATATACCTATTTCCATGAAATGAAGTGGATCTTATTTTATTCATTTTTTTATTTTCTTATTAGACGGGTTACACCTAGTATTTACTTAGTTGGTATAATCCTAACGAGAGAATATTCAACATAATGGTGATATTATGTCAATATTTATGACATGATATCACCAATTAATAATAAAATCTTAAATAGTCAAAATAAATTTTATTTTGATAGTTCTCGATTTATATGAAAGAAAAGTGAATAATGATATGCTTATATAGACGGATAGTTATTAATTTATTTAAAATTTAATTTTTATTTGCTTCTATATTATTCATTAATGATAAAAATAAGAAAAAATTTCATCTACACCCCCTCTAAATAGGTCTATCTTCAATGACACCCCTTGCCTTTTCTGAAACTTCACTGACCTCCCCTGTCAATGTTGGTCAACTAACGGACGTGACGGAAACGCACATTTTACCATTTTACCCATGAATTTTATAAAGAATTACATATTCACAAATTATTTTTTATTAAACTATATATAAATATATATTCCTATTTCCAAGTGTTATGTGCAATACTATTAAATTATATATAAATATTATATAGTTTAAGTGTATTGTGTCATCGATTTTTTTTTAAAAAATAATTTTGAATTTTTTTTCTTGTAATATGTTTAAGAGTACGAAGTCACCGTTTTTTTTTTTTTAAATTCTAAAAAAATTATTTTGAATTTTTTTCCTTATATTATATTTAAGCGTACGGTGTCACTGTTTTTTTTTTTTTAAGTTATTTTAAATTTTTTCCTTGTATTATGTTTAAGCGTACGGTGTCATGGTTTTTTTTTTAAAAAAATTTCTAAAAAAATTATTTTAATTATTTTTTTTGTATTATGTTTAAGTGTATGGTATTATTGATTTTTTTTTTTAAAATTTATTTTGAATTTTTGCCTTGTATTATGTTTAAACATACGATGTCACCTCTTTTTTTTTTAAAAAAATTATTTTGAATTGTTTTCTTATATTATGTTTAAGCGTACGATATCATTGGTTTTTTTTTAAAAAAAATTTCTAAAAATATTATTTTAAATTTTTTTTGTATTATGTTTAAGCATACGATGTTACCGATTTTTTTTTAAAAATTATTTTGAATTTTTTCCTTATATTATGTTTAAGCGTACGGTGTTATCGATTTTTTAAAATTTTTTTCTTGTATTATGTTTAAGCGTACGGTGTTACCAATTTTTTTTAATTTTTTTTTAAAAATTATTTTGATTTTTTTTCTTGTATTATATTTTTGCAGTTAGGTGATTGAGTTGTTGAGGCATGAGAGAGAGAAAGAGAAAGAGAGGGACAAGGGTTTCATGTGGAATAAGAAGTGTAAAATTGGTATTTCATAAAAAATTTGGTATGACATCACACTTTTCTGATTGTCAGTAACGGTAAAGGGTGTATTTGATTTAACAATATAAACCAGAAGGGAGTGCAGTAAAGATTCAAAATGAGGAGGGGGTGTCTTTGAATTTGTGCCTAAGTACAGGGAGTGTTGATAAAATTTTTTCTAAAAATAATAATAATTTTAATGTAATATCACTGTCGCAATTAATATTTTTTTGGATCCTAACACTCTATTGCAACAGTGTGGCAGTTATTTACGAACCTTGGTCTAACTTCTGGATTTTTTACTGTTTTCACGCAAGCTCTATAAAGTTCACCCGTCACTGTCCTCCTGGATATATACGTGAGGTTCTATATGTTCGAGTGCCAGAGAGGGAGAGAAAGAGAAGTCAAGCACGGGAGCAGCCATTGCAGACCTTTAATACCCACGGACGTGTGGTGATTGGTGAGTGTTTAAGGCCATAGGGAAAGTAGGATTGGAGCTAAAACTGCGAAAAGATTTGATTTTGATGTTTTTGTAGGCTAATTGTTTCAACACACAGTGTAGTTACAGTGAGTGAGATTGTAGTTGTGGTACTCCCCACCTCTGTCCAATCTTTAAATGAGACTCAGCCCCCTCATTCCTCACAACTTACTGTTTGCTTCGTTGCTAACAGTAATACGCAGTTTTAGTTTTTAAGACGCGCCGTTTCCTCTTTCTTCCACTCTTTTTTGTCATCCCCCCATCCTTTTCTCCTTTCCTCTTTTGCTCTCTCTCTCTCTCCTCTCTATATGAGATCAATCACTAGTCATGGTCTTTAATGAACCGTACAGTCTTCCTCCTCCCCACTCTCTACACCAAGAAAAAATGGTTTGCTTTAACTGATTAGTGCTAGAATTTGGAGTTTTCAGTTTCTAATTGGTAATTTTTCATGGGATTTGATTTGATATTGTTGGGTTTTCAGGTGGGTTTCACTTCAATCCCTCAATGGGTACTTCAAGTTCTTACAAGCGAGAAGTTTTTCAACTCATGTTTGGTTCATGAGTCCGAGAAGAAAAATGAGGAAAATACCTTTTGTTTGGAATGCTGCATTTGCTTATGCCCTCACTGCTTGCCTCCTCACCGAACCCACCATCTCTTACAGGTTTGTACACCCACACACTCTTACACATTTATATGTCTATACACACACACACACACACACACTAAGAATCAATGATTTTGAATTACAAATTCAACATGAATTATATGGCCATTCTCTGGTTTGCTCATTAACTTGTTTTGTTTATGTTTGGGTCTCAGATACGCAGGTATGTTTACCATGATGTCATACGGCTGAAAGATGCTGAGAGGCTAATGGATTGTTCCTTTGTTCAAGTAAGCAAAAAGATGGAACTTGCCGTAGTTACGACTGTACCAAGTACCAACTCTTCTTTTTCATGGCTAATCTGGTTAAAAAGTTCCATTAATTTTTATGGCTTTTCGTCAGTCCTACACAACAAACAGTGCAAAAGTAGTGTTTTTGAAGCAAAGGCCAATGACCAGGCAATTCAAAGGCTCAGGCTGCATCATATGTGGGCGAAACCTCCAACACCCATTCCTCTTCTGCTCCATAGCTTGCAAGGTTTGCCCCTTCTATTGCATTTTCATCATTTTCTCATCAATTCGGACACACCCGCCTCTCTCTCTCTCTCTCNAGATACACGAACTACTCATGGACCTCCATATTGTGGATCAGATTCGGCCATGACCCAATGGGGCTTTTCAGACCAGCCCACGAGCCACGGTCTACTAATTGATATCGTTGATGTCGAGATCTATGAGAGGCGCTCTTGATATGGGCTAGATCCTTTATGGCCCTTTTTGTTTTGAACCCAGTTAAGTTGGGTTCAATGGATTTTTGTTTAGAGAAAATGGAATGTGAGTATTTTTTTTAGAACTTATTTGGCTTTAAGTATCACTTCTAAACTTATATTCCTTTAACTCATTTTTTTAATTAAATAGTTGTCAATAAGTACATATTTTAAAACATTTTTAAATTCTTTTTGAAATATATTTCATAATTACCCCTACCATAAATAGTACATACCTAATTAACAACTTTTATATTTCTAATATCTAAATATTAAAATGTGAGATTTTCAAGATTCTTTTTGATATTTGTGTTCCATTTAAATTTGAAATTTCATATATATACACACACAAAACGTATGTATATATATATATATATCAAAAGGAATTATTCGCTCAACAAAAAAATAGTAATATCAAACAGTAATATGCTCAACAAAAAAATAGTAACATTAAACAGTAACACGCTCAATAAAAAAATAATAACATATTTAAGAAAAAAATTAATTTAAAATTTAATCATTACAATAGAGTGACACCATATATAAGTATTTATTTTATTGTGTGTGTGTCACTCTATTACAATAATTAATTTTTTGTTAAACATATTATTGTTTTGATGTTTTTTGATGAGCGTGAAGGTACAATAAAATACAAAATTCGAGTGTTTAAAAAATCGATTCCACTATATTAAATTTTTTCAAAGTATATTAACAACAAATTAATTAAATATTAAATGATTAAACAAATCATATAAATGAGTGGTGTAATATTTTGAAGGAGGAAATATATAAATAATTAAATATGTGATTGAAATGAGTAATGTGATTTGACGTTTAAGTTTAGCAAAGGGATGATGAGTGAGGTAAGTAATTAATGATGATTTTGAGGGAAAAAAATATGACTGAGATAAAGTTCAAACACATTCTTATTTTATTATATATATATATGTGTGTGTGTGTGTGTGCGCGCGCGCGCGCACATGTATTTGATGGTAAGAATTGAACTCACAAAATCTTTATAATTCAAAAAATTTTAGAAAAGATTTGGTTTTGGAAATTGTCATTAATGACTATTTGGTACTATTGATTCTCAATATCAAAGGTCTCTTCATTTTCCTCATTTAAACGGATTTTTATGACCTTTTTTTAGCAAATATTTTAAAAAATATACTTTGTCCTATTAAATTCTTAGATAAGTACAGACTTCTCTAAGTCCCTTTTATTTATTATTTTTTAATAGGACTTGATGTGATAAGTGACAAAGTCGTCCAAAATTTTTAGTCATAACAGTATAATTGGACCATATCACTGCGAGGTTAACCAATTATATTAGTTTTTGAGGTCCTAATAGAATTATTCTTGTAATTGTAACGGTTAAATTAAATTACATTTTTATACACCAAAATTGCTTTATATAGTCTTCTCATGATGGAAAAAATATTGGGTATATCTGTTACACTATATTAGTATTGTCACATAATGTAATCATTCATTAATGAGTAAACAAGTCCGGGTCTTACTAAAATTCATAACCATTTAGGCATGTAATATATACCTATTTCCATGAAATGAAGTGGATCTTATTTTATTCATTTTTTTATTTTCTTATTAGACGGGTTACACCTAGTATTTACTTAGTTGGTATAATCCTAACGAGAGAATATTCAACATAATGGTGATATTATGTCAATATTTATGACATGATATCACTAATTAATAATAAAATTTTAAATAGTCAAAATAAATTTTACTTGGATAGTTCTCGATTTATATGAAAGAAAAGTGAATAATGATATGCTTATATAGACGAATAGTTATTAATTTATTTAAAATTTAATTTTTATTTGCTTCTATATTATTCATTAATGATAAAAATAAGAAAAAATTTCATCTACACCCCCTCTAAATAGGTCTATCTTCAATGACACCCCTTGCCTTTTTTGAAACTTCACTGACCTCCCCTGTCAATGTTGGTCAGCTAACGGACGTGACGAAAACGCACATTTTACCATTTTACCCATGAATTTTATAAAGAATTACATATTCACAAATTATTTTTTATTAAACTATATATAAATATATATTCCTATTTCCAAGTGTTATGTGCAATACTATTAAATTATATATAAATATTATATAGTTTAAGTGTATTGTGTCATCGATTTTTAAAAAAAAAATAATTTTGAATTTTTTTTCTTGTAATATGTTTAAGAGTACGAAGTCACCGGTTTTTTTTTTTTAAAAATTCTAAAAAAATTATTTTGAATTTGTTTCCTTATATTATATTTAAGCGTACGGTGTCACTGTTTTTTTTTTTTTTTTAAGTTATTTTAAATTTTTTCCTTGTATTATGTTTAAGCGTACGGTGTCACGGTTTTTTTTTTAAAAAAATTTCTAAAAAAATTATTTTAATTATTTTTTTTGTATTATGTTTAAGTGTATGGTATTATTGATTTTTTTTTTTAAAATTTATTTTGAATTTTTGCCTTGTATTATGTTTAAGCATACGGTGTCATCTCTTTTTTTAAAAAAAAATTATTTTGAATTGTTTTCTTATATTATGTTTAAGCGTACGATATCACTGATTTTTTTAAAAAAAATTTCTAAAAAAATTATTTTAATTTTTTTTTGTATTATGTTTAAGCATACGATGTTACCGATTTTTTTTTTAAAATTATTTTAAATTTTTTTCCTTATATTATGTTTAAGCGTACGGTGTTATCGATTTTTTAAAATTTTTTTCTTATATTATGTTTAAGCGTATGGTGTTACCAATTTTTTTTAATTTTTTTTTAAAAATTATTTTGATTTTTTTTCTTGTATTATATTTTTACAGTTAGGTGATTGAGTTGTTGAGGCATGAGAGAGAGAAAGAGAAAGAGAGGGACAAGGGTTTCATGTGGAATAAGAAGTGTAAAATTGGTATTTCATAAAAAATTTGGTATGACATCAACACTTTTCTGATTGTTTGATTTAACAGTATAAACCAGAAGGGAGTGCAGTGAAGATTCAAAATGAGGAGGGGTGTCTTTGAATTTGTGCCTAACTACAGGGAGTGTTGATAAAATTTTTTTTAAAAATAATAATAATTTTAATGTAATATCACTGTCGCAATTAATATTTTTTTGGATCCTAACACTCTATTGCAACAGTGTGGCAGTTATTTACGAACCTTGGTCTAACTTCTGGATTTTTTACTGTTTCACGCAAGCTCTATAAAGTTCACCCGTCACTGTCCTCCTGGATATCTACGTGAGGTTCTATATGTTCGAGTGCCAGAGAGGGAGAGAAAGAGAAGTCAAGNTCACGCAAGCTCTATAAAGTTCACCCGTCACTGTCCTCCTGGATATCTACGTGAGGTTCTATATGTTCGAGTGCCAGAGAGGGAGAGAAAGAGAAGTCAAGCACGGGAGCAGCCATTGCAGACCTTTAATACCCACGGACGTGTNTCAATAAAAAAATAATAACATATTTAAGAAAAAAATTAATTTAAAATTTAATCATTACAATAGAGTGACACCATATATAAGTATTTATTTTATTGTGTGTGTGTCACTCTATTACAATAATTAATTTTTTGTTAAACATATTATTGTTTTGATGTTTTTTGATGAGCGTGAAGGTACAATAAAATACAAAATTCGAGTGTTTAAAAAATCGATTCCACTATATTAAATTTTTTCAAAGTATATTAACAACAAATTAATTAAATATTAAATGATTAAACAAATCATATAAATGAGTGGTGTAATATTTTGAAGGAGGAAATATATAAATGATTAAATATGTGATTGAAATGAGTAATGTGATTTGACGTTTAAGTTTAGCAAAGGGATGATGAGTGAGGTAAGTAATTAATGATGATTTTGAGGGAAAAAAATATGACTGAGATAAAGTTCAAACACATTCTTATTTTATTATATATATATATGTGTGTGTGTGTGTGTGCGCGCGCGCGCGCACATGTATTTGATGGTAAGAATTGAACTCACAAAATCTTTATAATTCAAAAAATTTTAGAAAAGATTTGGTTTTGGAAATTGTCATTAATGACTATTTGGTACTATTGATTCTCAATATCAAAGGTCTCTTCATTTTCCTCATTTAAACGGATTTTTATGACTTTTTTTTAGCAAATATTTTAAAAAATATACTTTGTCCTATTAAATTCTTAGATAAGTACAGACTTCTCTAAGTCCCTTTTATTTATTATTTTTTAATAGGACTTGATGTGATAAGTGACAAAGTCGTCCAAAATTTTTAGTCATAACAGTATAATTGGACCATATCACTGCGAGGTTAACCAATTATATTAGTTTTTGAGGTCCTAATAGAATTATTCTTGTAATTGTAACGGTTAAATTAAATTACATTTTTATACACCAAAATTGCTTTATATAGTCTTCTCATTGTGGAAAAAATATTGGGTATATCTGTTACACTATATTAGTATTGTCACATAATGTAATCATTTATTAATGAGTAAACAAGTCAGGGTCTTACTAAAATTCATAACCATTTAGGCATGTAATATATACCTATTTCCATGAAATGAAGTGGATCTTATTTTATTCATTTTTTTATTTTCTTATTAGACGGGTTACACCTAGTATTTACTTAGTTGGTATAATCCTAACGAGAGAATATTCAACATAATGGTGATATTATGTCAATATTTATGACATGATATCACCAATTAATAATAAAATCTTAAATAGTCAAAATAAATTTTATTTTGATAGTTCTCGATTTATATGAAAGAAAAGTGAATAATGATATGCTTATATAGACGGATAGTTATTAATTTATTTAAAATTTAATTTTTATTTGCTTCTATATTATTCATTAATGATAAAAATAAGAAAAAATTTCATCTACACCCCCTCTAAATAGGTCTATCTTCAATGACACCCCTTGCCTTTTCTGAAACTTCACTGACCTCCCCTGTCAATGTTGGTCAACTAACGGACGTGACGGAAACGCACATTTTACCATTTTACCCATGAATTTTATAAAGAATTACATATTCACAAATTATTTTTTATTAAACTATATATAAATATATATTCCTATTTCCAAGTGTTATGTGCAATACTATTAAATTATATATAAATATTATATAGTTTAAGTGTATTGTGTCATCGATTTTTTTTTAAAAAATAATTTTGAATTTTTTTTCTTGTAATATGTTTAAGAGTACGAAGTCACCGTTTTTTTTTTTTTAAATTCTAAAAAAATTATTTTGAATTTTTTTCCTTATATTATATTTAAGCGTACGGTGTCACTGTTTTTTTTTTTTTAAGTTATTTTAAATTTTTTCCTTGTATTATGTTTAAGCGTACGGTGTCATGGTTTTTTTTTTAAAAAAATTTCTAAAAAAATTATTTTAATTATTTTTTTTGTATTATGTTTAAGTGTATGGTATTATTGATTTTTTTTTTTAAAATTTATTTTGAATTTTTGCCTTGTATTATGTTTAAACATACGATGTCACCTCTTTTTTTTTTAAAAAAATTATTTTGAATTGTTTTCTTATATTATGTTTAAGCGTACGATATCATTGGTTTTTTTTTAAAAAAAATTTCTAAAAATATTATTTTAAATTTTTTTTGTATTATGTTTAAGCATACGATGTTACCGATTTTTTTTTAAAAATTATTTTGAATTTTTTCCTTATATTATGTTTAAGCGTACGGTGTTATCGATTTTTTAAAATTTTTTTCTTGTATTATGTTTAAGCGTACGGTGTTACCAATTTTTTTTAATTTTTTTTTAAAAATTATTTTGATTTTTTTTCTTGTATTATATTTTTGCAGTTAGGTGATTGAGTTGTTGAGGCATGAGAGAGAGAAAGAGAAAGAGAGGGACAAGGGTTTCATGTGGAATAAGAAGTGTAAAATTGGTATTTCATAAAAAATTTGGTATGACATCACACTTTTCTGATTGTCAGTAACGGTAAAGGGTGTATTTGATTTAACAATATAAACCAGAAGGGAGTGCAGTAAAGATTCAAAATGAGGAGGGGGTGTCTTTGAATTTGTGCCTAAGTACAGGGAGTGTTGATAAAATTTTTTCTAAAAATAATAATAATTTTAATGTAATATCACTGTCGCAATTAATATTTTTTTGGATCCTAACACTCTATTGCAACAGTGTGGCAGTTATTTACGAACCTTGGTCTAACTTCTGGATTTTTTACTGTTTTCACGCAAGCTCTATAAAGTTCACCCGTCACTGTCCTCCTGGATATATACGTGAGGTTCTATATGTTCGAGTGCCAGAGAGGGAGAGAAAGAGAAGTCAAGCACGGGAGCAGCCATTGCAGACCTTTAATACCCACGGACGTGTGGTGATTGGTGAGTGTTTAAGGCCATAGGGAAAGTAGGATTGGAGCTAAAACTGCGAAAAGATTTGATTTTGATGTTTTTGTAGGCTAATTGTTTCAACACACAGTGTAGTTACAGTGAGTGAGATTGTAGTTGTGGTACTCCCCACCTCTGTCCAATCTTTAAATGAGACTCAGCCCCCTCATTCCTCACAACTTACTGTTTGCTTCGTTGCTAACAGTAATACGCAGTTTTAGTTTTTAAGACGCGCCGTTTCCTCTTTCTTCCACTCTTTTTTGTCATCCCCCCATCCTTTTCTCCTTTCCTCTTTTGCTCTCTCTCTCTCTCCTCTCTATATGAGATCAATCACTAGTCATGGTCTTTAATGAACCGTACAGTCTTCCTCCTCCCCACTCTCTACACCAAGAAAAAATGGTTTGCTTTAACTGATTAGTGCTAGAATTTGGAGTTTTCAGTTTCTAATTGGTAATTTTTCATGGGATTTGATTTGATATTGTTGGGTTTTCAGGTGGGTTTCACTTCAATCCCTCAATGGGTACTTCAAGTTCTTACAAGCGAGAAGTTTTTCAACTCATGTTTGGTTCATGAGTCCGAGAAGAAAAATGAGGAAAATACCTTTTGTTTGGAATGCTGCATTTGCTTATGCCCTCACTGCTTGCCTCCTCACCGAACCCACCATCTCTTACAGGTTTGTACACCCACACACTCTTACACATTTATATGTCTATACACACACACACACACACACACTAAGAATCAATGATTTTGAATTACAAATTCAACATGAATTATATGGCCATTCTCTGGTTTGCTCATTAACTTGTTTTGTTTATGTTTGGGTCTCAGATACGCAGGTATGTTTACCATGATGTCATACGGCTGAAAGATGCTGAGAGGCTAATGGATTGTTCCTTTGTTCAAGTAAGCAAAAAGATGGAACTTGCCGTAGTTACGACTGTACCAAGTACCAACTCTTCTTTTTCATGGCTAATCTGGTTAAAAAGTTCCATTAATTTTTATGGCTTTTCGTCAGTCCTACACAACAAACAGTGCAAAAGTAGTGTTTTTGAAGCAAAGGCCAATGACCAGGCAATTCAAAGGCTCAGGCTGCATCATATGTGGGCGAAACCTCCAACACCCATTCCTCTTCTGCTCCATAGCTTGCAAGGTTTGCCCCTTCTATTGCATTTTCATCATTTTCTCATCAATTCGGACACACCCGCCTCTCTCTCTCTCTCTCCCCTCTATATATGTGTGTGTAATTACAGTTCGTGGTCAATGTAGGTTCATGACAAGGTAAGCTCCAAAGTGAATCTAAGAAAACAACATTTGTACAAATGTGGAAGTTTAGTGGAGCTCGAAGATGGCCAATTGACACCTGACTTGATCCTTGAACAGCCTATTTCACTGCGTGCTTCTTCAGTTTCAGGGTCAAGCTCCGGTGGTGCTAACAATATAAATTGTAGAACACTTGTTTGCACTGCAACCAGTGAGTTTGTGAAGAAGAAACGTAGCGCCATTGCTGTTTCTCGGACTCCTTACCGGCCAACATGCTCGCCGGCTTCAGAGGTGGCCCCCACTATGAACCGGCGAAAGTGTACGCCTCACCGGTCGCCGATGTACTAGGCGGTGCTAGCGTAGGGGGGACAATTGTTATTATAAGTAAAGCTCAGTTTAGATATAATTATAACATGTCTCTTATTCTAGGAACTCTATATAGTTTAGTTTACTTTGCAATGTACCAAGAAAAAAAGAAAAGGAAACAGTGATCTCATGGTACCAGAGATATGCACATGTGGTAATTATTATGTTATATGAATATGATAATTATTGAATTATACAATTTTTTTTTTTTTAAATTGTTCAAACTTGTACTCACTACTATCCTCTCCAACTCTTATTTGTAATGGATATTTACTGTGTTTTGACAAAAAATTGAAATGTTTCCTAGTTGAAGGTTTTGGGATTTTTTATTTTAACGGGATAGACGACTCATCCAATATACTACTTTCAATTTTTTTAATAGGTCACTTATCATATAATTTTTTTTTAATTAATAGTATTTTTTATTCTTAAAGTATATTTGTTTTGTCGGTTTAGTTTACATTATATTAATTTTGTCAATTTAGTCTTGAAAGTTTTAATTCATGTCATTTTGGTTTATAATCAAATAATTTGTTCAATTTTTTTATGAAAGTGATCACGTGTCATCTTTTCAGATGGTATTATGTGATCATTTCATTTGTGTAAGGACGGTTTAAATACCAAGTTAAATATTTTAGAAATCAAATTGATAAAATTGATATTTTAAAGACTAAACTAATAAAATATGCATACTTTAAGGGTTAAAAGTGTTATTAATCTTTTTTTTATAACAAAAACTTATCATGTATACTAGTGAGATTTGTTATATATAAATGAGTATCTAAACCATTAATAGTATAATTTATCAAAAAAAATATTATTAGTGGATGATTCGTCGAGACATTAGGTAGATCTATTTACTACTTACTGAAATTTCTATGAGATAGATTTTTCAGTTACAAAGAGGAAATGATTGGTGGAGCCTTTGATACCATGTAAAACAACAACGCAAGTAAATGTACCTCACCATCTTGAAGAGAAATGTTGTATACCAAAATGATGTGGTACATTAATAGTCGTTAGATAGTTATTGAAAATTTGTGGGACTCGGTGATCTGCTGATTCACATTGATTGAAGATTCAAGAGAATGTATAAAATTAGTAGATGCCATGGTAGCATAAAGTTTAAAAGCTCCAACTTGCTCATAAATGGAGGGACACCATGAAGAATTATACAAAGGAAAAAAGGAAAGAGAAAATTGATGGGGATTTCTTTTTTTTTTTTCTTCCTGGAATTGTTTTGTGAAAACAGAGGTGTGTATAGCTGTGTATTTGTTTTCCACTTCCAGTACAAAGAGAGTTGGAGAGACATTTAATGGATAGTATACTTACTAGAGGTTTTGCAGAACACATGGTGCAGAGCAGTGGGGACCAAATTTCTCACCAAGTATTTATTGGCCATTCCTTATTAGATAAAATGTTTTTTAAGCATCTGGGCAGGTTGGAATTTTCTTTGCTGGAAAAAGGAGAGGAAACTCAGTACAAACACTTTGAAATGTGGATTTGAATGGTTGGAAGGATGGGGGAATTTGGAGAAAAAATGGTGGGAATTTAATGATTTGTCATTCCTGTACAGCTGTGGCANTTTTCGTCAGTCCTACACAACAAACAGTGCAAAAGTAGTGTTTTTGAAGCAAAGGCCAATGACCAGGCAATTCAAAGGCTCAGGCTGCATCATATGTGGGCGAAACCTCCAACACCCATTCCTCTTCTGCTCCATAGCTTGCAAGGTTTGCCCCTTCTATTGCATTTTCATCATTTTCTCATCAATTCGGACACACCCGCCTCTCTCTCTCTCTCTCCCCTCTATATATGTGTGTGTAATTACAGTTCGTGGTCAATGTAGGTTCATGACAAGGTAAGCTCCAAAGTGAATCTAAGAAAACAACATTTGTACAAATGTGGAAGTTTAGTGGAGCTCGAAGATGGCCAATTGACACCTGACTTGATCCTTGAACAGCCTATTTCACTGCGTGCTTCTTCAGTTTCAGGGTCAAGCTCCGGTGGTGCTAACAATATAAATTGTAGAACACTTGTTTGCACTGCAACCAGTGAGTTTGTGAAGAAGAAACGTAGCGCCATTGCTGTTTCTCGGACTCCTTACCGGCCAACATGCTCGCCGGCTTCAGAGGTGGCCCCCACTATGAACCGGCGAAAGTGTACGCCTCACCGGTCGCCGATGTACTAGGCGGTGCTAGCGTAGGGGGGACAATTGTTATTATAAGTAAAGCTCAGTTTAGATATAATTATAACATGTCTCTTATTCTAGGAACTCTATATAGTTTAGTTTACTTTGCAATGTACCAAGAAAAAAAGAAAAGGAAACAGTGATCTCATGGTACCAGAGATATGCACATGTGGTAATTATTATGTTATATGAATATGATAATTATTGAATTATACAATTTTTTTTTTTTTAAATTGTTCAAACTTGTACTCACTACTATCCTCTCCAACTCTTATTTGTAATGGATATTTACTGTGTTTTGACAAAAAATTGAAATGTTTCCTAGTTGAAGGTTTTGGGATTTTTTATTTTAACGGGATAGACGACTCATCCAATATACTACTTTCAATTTTTTTAATAGGTCACTTATCATATAATTTTTTTTTAATTAATAGTATTTTTTATTCTTAAAGTATATTTGTTTTGTCGGTTTAGTTTACATTATATTAATTTTGTCAATTTAGTCTTGAAAGTTTTAATTCATGTCATTTTGGTTTATAATCAAATAATTTGTTCAATTTTTTTATGAAAGTGATCACGTGTCATCTTTTCAGATGGTATTATGTGATCATTTCATTTGTGTAAGGACGGTTTAAATACCAAGTTAAATATTTTAGAAATCAAATTGATAAAATTGATATTTTAAAGACTAAACTAATAAAATATGCATACTTTAAGGGTTAAAAGTGTTATTAATCTTTTTTTTATAACAAAAACTTATCATGTATACTAGTGAGATTTGTTATATATAAATGAGTATCTAAACCATTAATAGTATAATTTATCAAAAAAAATATTATTAGTGGATGATTCGTCGAGACATTAGGTAGATCTATTTACTACTTACTGAAATTTCTATGAGATAGATTTTTCAGTTACAAAGAGGAAATGATTGGTGGAGCCTTTGATACCATGTAAAACAACAACGCAAGTAAATGTACCTCACCATCTTGAAGAGAAATGTTGTATACCAAAATGATGTGGTACATTAATAGTCGTTAGATAGTTATTGAAAATTTGTGGGACTCGGTGATCTGCTGATTCACATTGATTGAAGATTCAAGAGAATGTATAAAATTAGTAGATGCCATGGTAGCATAAAGTTTAAAAGCTCCAACTTGCTCATAAATGGAGGGACACCATGAAGAATTATACAAAGGAAAAAAGGAAAGAGAAAATTGATGGGGATTTCTTTTTTTTTTTTCTTCCTGGAATTGTTTTGTGAAAACAGAGGTGTGTATAGCTGTGTATTTGTTTTCCACTTCCAGTACAAAGAGAGTTGGAGAGACATTTAATGGATAGTATACTTACTAGAGGTTTTGCAGAACACATGGTGCAGAGCAGTGGGGACCAAATTTCTCACCAAGTATTTATTGGCCATTCCTTATTAGATAAAATGTTTTTTAAGCATCTGGGCAGGTTGGAATTTTCTTTGCTGGAAAAAGGAGAGGAAACTCAGTACAAACACTTTGAAATGTGGATTTGAATGGTTGGAAGGATGGGGGAATTTGGAGAAAAAATGGTGGGAATTTAATGATTTGTCATTCCTGTACAGCTGTGGCAGGCTAGGATGGTCACAACTCAGGGGAGAGAGAGAGAGAGAGAGAGAGAGAGAGAGAGGGAAGAGGCCATTATCTGACTGCCAATGCCTCAGGTTGGTTTGGAATTTTGGGACCTCAATATCTATATACAATCCATGAAGAGTACCATTCCTGTCGAGTTAGAGTGACTATTTTATTCCAAACTCGAGACTTCTATGTCCTTGGTGTTTATTTGTTTACCATACCTCCATTTTTTTATCACATGTAAACTTAATTGATTTTATCATTTTTCAGAATTAAAGCCTACAAATTATCACATCAGAACCCTGACAAACGAACTTACGCGCGGAACATTTTAAGAGACTAGCATCTTTCCTTCTTATTTGACTTATAATTTTATTTTTTTTCTTGTATTTGAATGACTTCTTCTCTATCTTTAGTCTTCTGTTTAAGAATTGCACCAGGGGAAATAGCTAACTGCGGTCCCTAAGCTCAACATGTAACAAGCCAAAAAAAGTGTGACTTATGGTTCTAGATCAATTTTGATTTGATAGTCATGCTTATTTTTTTTCGAGTACCCTAGACATGTGCATTTATTTTCTCGTTTTATCTCTTTTTTTTTCAAGTCTATTCATATATCATGACCACGCAAAAGATGGTTCAGTATACACGGCTATTATCATTGCAGAGTTTAAAGAAGATATGCATTATCAATGGAGAGTCTAGAGAAGATATGTATGCAATCTAACCCCAAACACAAAGTAACCGAAAGAAAGAAGACTGTTCAAGTTGTATGCTTCCTACAGCTAGGATTATTTTTAGATGTTATGAGAGTTTATGATGCTACTTATAATTAATGATCCAAAGAATCAACCAAAGTAGCACCAGTGGTAGAATAGTACCCTGCCACGGTACAGACCCGGGTTCGATACCCGGCTGGTGCAGACATTTTTTTGCTAAAATTACATGAATGGTTTCTTANTGGTAGAATAGTACCCTGCCACGGTACAGACCCGGGTTCGATTCCCGGCTGGTGCAGACATTTTTTTGCTAAAATTACATGAATGGTTTCTTTCAAACAGAACATATCATGCATGGGTGTTTGGTTATTGTCACATACAGCTGCTATGACCTGCTTTTGATAAGAATTTTTGGAAATCTTTCTGAGCTTGTTCCACCAAATGCTGATCTTCCCACTCATCTCGGTAAGTCTCCGGTCGTGCCTTCTTGTTCTTGCTGGTCGCGTGATACATTTCCTTTCTCCATTCTTCACTGGGTGGGCATCCACACTCAGCAGCAAGCCAATCATTGTACTCGAACTGCAAAATGCCAGAATGGATTTAACGATATGAGATGGAGCTCACTTTAATAGCGGACTCGAACACTTGCATAGGTTAGTACGCCAAAAGATGCAGATGGAATACCAATCTTTAGGCTGCTATTACATGAAATTTTTCAGCTTTGGAAAAAAAGGGGGTGGGAGTATCTCCTGTAGACGAGCCGATACACTGTTGGGGTAATGGGCCTCATAGGTGACAGAAACAGAGAAATAAAAACTAAGGATGGGTGCCAATATTAGTGGCGAATTGAAATAAAATTTAGAAGTACTTGCACACTGAGAATCTAGCAACTGGTATTCAACATCTATGGTCCACAGTCCACACAAAGAACTCCATTTGAAGACTTAGAAACAAGATTGTCAACAGTGACCTAGACACAAAAATTAACCAATATTAGACACAGCATTTAAGCAACTTGTGCTTTGCAAGAATCGAGAGGGGGAACGAGGGCAAGAGCGAAAGAACCAGATCTTATATCGCATTAGGCCCATGTATCTTAATCCATGGTATGAGCAAATTAAAATTGTCTCAATCAGCAGACTGCATCTAGTCATGGGTTCATACAGGGATATTTGACTTACTATTAACTTGCTGATGCAAAAGAAAACTACCGTAAGAGACCACAAAGCTATTGAAACTACGGGCTTCCCAATTTTGTGTCGCTTCCAATGTTGAGGCGTAAAATATCCATCATTTAATAAATTTTTTGAATTTTGACCTGATTTTGTACCTGATAATTCCCCATTTTA
Source organism: Ilex paraguariensis (assembly GCA_963454935.2). Taxonomy (NCBI): domain Eukaryota; kingdom Viridiplantae; phylum Streptophyta; class Magnoliopsida; order Aquifoliales; family Aquifoliaceae; genus Ilex; species Ilex paraguariensis. Next base: position 178,833 of record CAUOFW020005658.1, on the reverse strand, counting down.
TGAGTGTATCGTTTTGGAATGCCAGATGCTTCCAGTGATGCATAAAAAGCTTCAACATCTTTCATCATCTCTTCTGGTGTTGGGAGTGAAATTCGACCAGACAAAGATCCCGCTATCCACTTGCTCTGGAATTCAACCAGGGGGAAAGGGGCAACCTGGCATCAATCAAATTCAAACACTTGTTTAACTATTGTAACATCACAAAAAGGAATATAATGCAAAGAAGAGATAAACCTTCCATGGCAACCCAACAAATGAAAGCAGTGGCGCTAAGACTGGCGGGAAAATGTGCTTGTACAGTGGCCCCACACGATTGTCATCCACGGTCACAATGTCATTGGTTTTAAGGAAAGGGAAATGATACTTGTATCTGAAAATAAAAAAGAAAGCAACTCTGAATTACAGATCTTTCTTTCTTCGTCTCACTGTAGTGTAGACTAAATTCCATCAGTTTTCAAGTTTTCATGCAACAGTCAGATCCACAACCAACCTAAGGCCTATCCACTTCGGACATACCCTGTGCAGTGTACAATCATGTCACCACAGACAGCACTCTCATCTCGGAATACTACGGTACCATCTTGCTGGACACTTTCTATCTGCATTAGTTAGAGTTAAAATCAGCATTTATTGAACAACTGATATCTTAGCCTTGGATGTAGAGAAATCTGTTGAATTCTTATGATAATATGGGTGATGAGACATTTACCACAGAATGAAGATGAATATTATTGTAGCGATGCAACTTTCCGAAAGCTTCATCCATGGCTGTTCTGGATGAAATGTGGACCTCTTTAGCAACTCCAGCAATTTCAACAGAGATGTCAACAGCGCTTGAAGAACTCCCTATCAGCACCACAATCTGTGTATTTAAAGCCATTTATAACAATTCTAATTATCATCATTTCTGCAGTATGCTTTCATCATTTCCAAAAGATGCTTCTGATTCAGTCTCCTTACATATGGTGAAGATGCTAGACCAGAATTCTAGAGTTTCTCCTTTTTTTATATGCAAACAAGTTGTAAGCATGGCCAAGTATTATTAAAACAATAAAAACATCCTCCTCTCTCTTAAAACAAAAGGCAAACATGAATTTTTCAAGCACTAGATGTAACTCGAGAGATTTGGGAGTGACAAAGCTGAACTTATTAAAAGTAAGATTATGAGACCATGCCAGAACTGTATGGCTGAAGTCAAAGAAGGAAGGTTTGTCTATCCAAACACGCAGATCACACTGCTTCCTCTTTGGTCAATCTGAAAGAGAAGTTCTATGAGGTAAGGTACGCAATGCAAATTGATAACCGACAACATAGTATAGTAGATTATGTTCTTTAGCAGGTTGATCTGATTTCTCCAAAAAACCAAATTGCTGGAGCTCTTAACCACAAAATTTTCTTGTACAGTCAAAAAATTTCAGGATGCAATGTCCTATGTGCATCCATGCATTACCTACACAAGCAATATAAATCTATTTACTGCCATCATTTCCTGCAAACATGAATGCAGAAACAATTTCCACAACCACCACTACCAGAAATTTTGTGCTATTCATTTGTGAAAAGAAAAAATTCTCAAGTCAATTTGAAAAAGTGACACTGCTCTGCGATAAAACATTGGCATAATTAATCATAAGAAACAGGACCCGGCACATACTTGATCTCGAAATGGATCAGGAACACGATAGTTATGGCTGTGAATTTGCTTCCCTGGCCACATGTCAATGCCTGGAATATAATGCAGAATATCTTATCATGGCAGTCCCAATGTTAACTACAGACATATTTAGTTCAATGCATATGGCAACCATCTAGAATATAATTACAGAAATAAGCTACTGTCAAAAGATTTTCCTAGTAAGGTCATCTCGTCACAATTCACAACATGGAAAAAATATTTTTTTTTTTTCTTTTTACCTCGCTACGCCATAAAGTGGAACAATTTCAGGCTGTACCATTTGTATTGCAAATTACGCTACACATCAGAATCTTGTGCTCTCCAAGTTCAATATGCAAGAACTACCATTAACAGATACTATCATTAACACCCTCAAAGTATCAACTAATTACTATCAGCAGATAGTATTAGATCCAAACTTCGCCTTGGAAATCTGCACTGTGTACTAACACTCAAACCATTACAATATGAATTGTGTCATAAAGGATCAAAATCTAACAAGCTTAGAACTTTTAGCATAGAACAAAATGTAGTGGTGAACCAACGCATACGTAAATTATGGAATACTGATGCATATTGTGTGTAAATCAACGGTTTAGTCTCATTTTATTTATTAACCCCTTCTTGTTTCTTATAACCTTGTTTGTTTTTACACGCTTCCCTGCGTCAAACACGACACCCAATTGAACAATCTGAAATCTAATCCAACTGACTAAGCTAAACCAAAACCAAAAACAAATCTTGAACGCCTATATATACATAGCTGAAATTACCAGGAATTTCGGCAATCCGGGGCTCCGTATAATGCCCATTAACCACAACCACAGCATCATATACCTCATCATCATCTTCACCACCATCGCTTCTCTTCCTTGACCTCACCTTCCACTTCCCACCCTCCATCAACCCAACATGCTTCACCTCAGTCCCAAATCTCACCAACCCACCTAGCTCAAACTCACCCATAAAGTCATTCAAATACTCCAACACCTCCCTATGACCCGGGAACCTCCTCGGGTCTCTGTCACCCTTGTCCACAGCCACAAACGGGTATTCCCGAAAGCCCATTACCTCTCGGGAAAGGTTGGTCCGGAGAGAAGCGTAGAGACTGGAGTGGATGATGTTTCGGGTGGGCTCGACACCGAGTGGATCCGACTCAGTGTTTGGATTGTAGATCCAGGTGCCTCCAATTTGTTTCTCTCTTTCGAAGACGACGACGCTGTGGCCTTCGCTTCGGAGCTCACGTGCGGCGACAAGACCAGCAGCGCCGGCGCCGATCACGGCGACTTTTCTGTGCGTGATTGGAGTCGTTGAAGGGAAACGGAACGGGACTGTTGGTGTTTTTGGGATGTTCATATGATCATGTCCTGAATTTTTAGTGTTTTGCAGGTTTTACAGAAGAAATGAGGATATTTTTTGTTTTCGTTTCTTCTGATAGCTGCAATGACGATGACGATTATGTTCTTTTGTTTGCATTCTTCTATGATGGCCGTGTGGGTTAGACGGAGTAAATTATTCAAGGCAACAGTGATCTCCTGTCAACGACCAATGCTAATGTAGAATTAAAAAATAAATTTAATAATTATAATTATTAATTTTATTGATTAATCTATAATTATATTTATATTTATCTCAAATTTGTAATCCAAATTTATATTCCAAATTAAGGAGGACTGTTGAATCAGTGGGTCTTATCAACTTTTTTAAATAAGACCCACTNTATAATTATTAATTTTATTGATTAATCTATAATTATATTTATATTTATCTCAAATTTTAATCCAAATTTATATTCCAAATTAAGGAGGACTGTTGAATCAGTGGGTCTTATCAACTTTTTTAAATAAGACCCACTGATCTAATAACTCTCATTGATTTAGGATGTAAATTTGGGTTATAAATTTGGAATATATATTATTACTCTGAAAATTTGGATTTTCTATTTTATCCTTAATAATTATGATAAAGTCTATTATATCTATCTACTAGTCATAACCCGTGTNTAACTCTCATTGATTTAGGATGTAAATTTGGGTTATAAATTTGGAATATATATTATTACTCTGAAAATTTGGATTTTTTATTTTATCCTTAATAATTATGATAAAGTCTATTATATCTATCTACTAGTCATAACCCGTGTCTGAAAGTACGATAAAATATAAAATTCGGGCGTCCAAAAAATTGATCTCATTATATTAATTTTTGTCAAAATATATTAACTATAAATTAATCAAATATTAAATTATTAAATATATGATAAAAATAAGTGATGTGATATTTTTAAGAAATAAATATATAAATAATTAAATATTNCAAAAAATTGATCTCATTATATTAATTTTTGTCAAAATATATTAACTATAAATTAATTAAATATTAAATTATTAAATATATGATAAAAATGAGTGATGTGATATTTTTAAGAAATAAATATATAAATAATTAAATATTTGATAAAAATAAGTGATGTGATTTGATGTTTGAGTCTGACAAAGGGATGATTGGTGAGATAAGTGATTGGTGATGGTTTTGAGGGAGAAAATATGATTGAGACAAAATTTAAACATACTTTTGTTTTATTAAATAGATTTATTTTCATATAATTTATGTTTTTTACACTTACTTGACTTTCAATTTATTTTGAATTTTTTTATAAAGATTTCTAAATTATATTGAACTCATTTATTAGTTGTACAAATTACATATAATTATCTATATTTATATGAAAAAATAAANAGAAAATATGATTGAGACAAAATTTAAACATACTTTTGTTTTATTAAATAGATTTATTTTCATATAATTTATGTTTTTTACACTTACTTGACTTTCAATTTATTTTGAATTTTTTTATAAAGATTTCTAAATTATATTGAACTCATTTATTAGTAGTACAAATTACATATAATTATCTATATTTATATGAAAAAATAAATTTTTAAATATGTTAAATTATCAGATATGTGAATTTCGTCACTAGGTTGAATTTCACAGTCCAATATTTGTTATATTTTATTTTTTGGTATGTAATAACATAATAATATTATAAACGATGTAATCAATCTATTTAAAAAAATAAAAATTAATAATTTTATAATTTAATTAGATATACAAATGCCTAAAAGAGTCAAAGAGAGATATAAATAAATGATAAATTAGGTACTGAAAAACTTATATGATAAATTAATAATTAAATTTAGTAATAATTAAATTTAGAATTAATTATTCTATACCTAATTTATTATTTAATTTAATTACACATAATTTAAGTCCTTTATACCAAAAAAATATTATTTAAATTTATTTACGTACAACACATGTCGTGCATTGCTAGTTAATAATACAATATCAAATCAATCCCACATAAATAATTATTGAATTATACAATAACAAAAATATTAGTTTTTATATGATTTATTTATTTAATATTAGTTGATGTATACGTGCGTTGCACATGAATCATTTTTTATTACCATTTTTTTTCTTTTATTCCTTTATAAGTTTGTTTTTCAATATTAGAGTATCTCAAAAATATGACGAGGTATGTGTGGAGAAGTAAATGACAAATAAAATAGCAAAGTAACAAAATTCACTCGAAATAATGTATGACCGTAGTCTTACGTCCATGGTTACGAGCGAAAAATAGAAATCTCCTTAATAAAAATTATTGTAACACATAAATGATAAAGAGTTTCAATAGGTTTGCTAGTATAGTGAATATTGAAAAATGAAATAATTTAGGAGAAAGATGTCAAAAATAAAGTGAAATGAGAGATAGCTAGGATTAGAGGAGTGAGTTGATTGATATTAGGTTTAGGAAACCTAACATACAAAAATAGAACCAAAATCAATGAATCAATTGTAAACCCCATCCCAAAGCGCCCCTTGGCAACCCAAACAATTTCGCCAAGCTATTGTCCCTAGTAACATTGAGGATTTGCTTGAGCTTTTGTGCTTGTAGGATTTTTGTCATTTAAAGAACTTTTATGTAACATCTTNCCTTAACGAACCGATATTTACTGATAAAAGAGATCGCTCATGTATTCCGCTCAAGGCGTAATTGGTATAAAAAAATATTTGAATGACAAGTTTAATTATAGGACAAATGAAAAAGGGACCACAGAATCAATCAAAAAAGAACTTAGAGAGAAAAAATAGAGATTATCGACAGTAACTTAGAAAATACTCTGTAAAAAACTCTTAGCAAAAACNTGTAATCAGATATTAAAAGAGAAGTTTGACTCTATCAAGTTCTAACTTATAGCAAAAGAATTTTAAGTCAATTATACAAACCAATGACATTAGGCCAAAAAATAAGTATTAAATTCAACATGAATGTACCACAACATCAAACATTTAATTTCTCATGAAAACCCTTAATTAAATTTTATGTCGCATTGCTTTTCCTTAAACCTGTTTACTTAATGGAATAGAATTCTACTACTGCTCATCTCACCTTCTCAACCCATGCCTTTTTAAATTCAACAATGACATTGATGAATTTATTTCTAAACATAATTTCCATCTACTTTATCTAAAGACAACCACCAATGCAAGTCGCTCCTTGATGTGCTAACTGTACCACATGTAGACCAGTCAAAACCTGACGAAGAAGTTCACTGATGGTTTTGGAATGCAAAGTCACAAAATCAATCACGCAAGTAAACACATTTAAGAAACTAAATTATGACATATTTGACTTATACCACCAGCCACACATGCATAAGATTGTGAAAGAAGTATTATTCTTTTTTTTTTTTTTTTGGGGGTGGGGAAGGGGAAGGAGATGAGAATTTGAAACCTTGATCTAAAGAATGCAAAATTTTTACAAGACAAAAAATACCATTAAACCAAAGGTTGTGAAAAAAGTATTATTTAGTCATGGTAATACACATAGGCAAAGTGGCAATGTATGTAACATTTAATAACATAAAAAAATAAAAAATTAGAACATATTCCAACTTGATCGCAAACTGACGATTTTCTACTGTTAATACTTCACTTTCAATAATATTTATCTCTTCCACCAATGATACTATCTTTAGATTGCCTAACGATTTTTGCTTTTGGCCTTTTGATGTTTTGTAATTCGAAGCACAACTAATAGAGTTTATATTCATCTGAGGCAAGACATTCACTGTAATTTTTAAACTATGAATACAAACGATTAGTAAGCGAATTCATAATGTGTAACAAGTTAAGGTATGGAGGTTAAATGTGTATGTGCAAATCCACATACATGCATTATCAAATATGCGCGAGATGATTTTGATTGCGTGAGGGGAGCATACCCAATCATTTGTTTACTTTTCTTGTACTTGTATCGAAACCCTTTGACAATATCCTTTTCCTCACGCAAAGATGTTAGTGTTCCTTGTTCAAGTTTTACATTGAACATCAGATTGAGAAATGTAAGTGAATGAAAATTTATAAAAAATTGTCTATAACCAATTAATCAACTTGGCATTAGGTAGCATTCAGTTGCTAACGGATCTAACACTTTATAGAACCAACTTTGTCTTATAATTATCTCAATTCATTCAAAGTAGTAATATTAAAATATATAAATATTTATGTTATACCCCTCTAACATTTACAATTTTTGGTGCAGTGGTGATGGAACATGAGATCACAACAATAGACCAAGTGTTGAAATTTCATTGTCACCCTCATAATTAAAAGAAGGGGTAGGTAGAGAGAAAGGGTTAAAGGAAAGAGTATGGCCATGGTTGTGAGGGGTAGGTAGAGAGAAAGGGTTAAAGGAAAGAGTATGGCCATGGTTGTAAGGGGTAGGTAGAGAGAAAGGGTTAAAGGAAAGAGTATGGCCATGGTTGTGAGAGTTAGAGATATTGAATCTGAATGCATGTCCTCGTGTGACCTACAATACTAAGCAATCAACTATTTATCGAATGTTACATAAAATATAAACTCTAAGATCTCAATTTTGTGCTGCCAAACACAACCCTAAACTGTTCTTTTTCTTACTTTTTTTTTGAGTGTGGTTCTTGTCTTTTCTTTTTACCTTTTTTGGATTTGAATATTTTCTTACTTTTCTGGTTGTAATATAAAAACAAAAGAAAAAGAGAAATTTTCAGAATTTTGCTTACTATCTTATCTCTAATTTTCATAGAAAACAAATGGTAAGTATACCAATGCTAATTACATTTCAAAAAACACAAAGCATTAATTCTTGGTAATCAACACTATGGGCAAAATAAATGATAGAATAAGAAATTGACTGAGCATTAGGTTGAATTGGGGCTTTTATAGTCGCCGAAGAATTCAAAGAAATCATCAGTTTAAATTTGAGCTAGAAGAAAAATGAATTAATTCTTGGTAAATTTGGAGGTCAATCTCCCATATATGGACTTATTTAGACTTAAGTCTGCTAAAAAAAATTTATTTGTTATGAAGTATGTTTTTTGTCAATTTTATCATACTATCCTTTTTTTTTAAAAATAAAATAAAATAAAACTAAAAATTAAAAACCCTTAAATTTTAGAAGTTTAACTAATATTAAATTTTTTTTTCTCTCATATCTATATGTATTCATATTCGGGTTAGAACTATATATATATTAACATTAAAAATAAAAAATATTAATATTCAAATATAAAAAAAATTTATCATTTAAACACAAAAAATAACACCATTTAAACACAAAAAAAATAATAACGTTTAAACATAAAAAAATAATAACATTGGAGATAACATTCACTGGATTTAAGTTTGACGACGATAGATTTAAGTTTGAATCCCTTTTTTCAAGCAAAGACTCACCGCAGACGACCTAAGCACCTCATTGAGATAGTACTCATTGGGCTCGAGCTGGGCCACAACCCAGCTTCATGGAAGCCCATAATAATTCAGCCCAAAGAAGTAGTGAGCTTAGCATAGTCAAGCCCAGTATCAATGTTAGCTTAGGACTTGGGAGATTGGCCTAAGGTGATTCTTTGATGACCGTACTGTGACACGTGAATATGGGACAACGCCCGATAACCTTAACGAACCGATATTTACTGATAAAAGAGATCGCTCATGTATTCCGCTCAAGGCGTAATTGGTATAAAAAAATATTTGAATGACAAGTTTAATTATAGGACAAATGAAAAAGGGACCACAGAATCAATCAAAAAAGAACTTAGAGAGAAAAAATAGAGATTATCGACAGTAACTTAGAAAATACTCTGTAAAAAACTCTTAGCAAAAACCTTCTATAGCAACAATCTTCTTTCCCAAATAATATAATTCTCCAAAAACAAGAGTCTCTTTTATAATAGACGTAGTCTTAATCATTCGACTGAGATAAATCATTCATTTTTTTGGTCTTTATTTCGTCTTTAACACTTAACACACTTTTTGTCGCATAGGCTCATAGTCGATCTTTCTGGGCCACGCCCCAAGCGGTTGTGTAGTTGGGGTCCATTTACCATCTAGCCAATCTCAATATCTTTTCTTTTAATCTTTCTTCTTATATTTTTAATATTATCAACGATGTGTATTGCACGTAAATAAATTTAAAATATATTTTTTTATAAAAAATGTGAATTAATATTTAATTAAATTAAATAATAAACTAAGTGCCGAATAATTAATCCATATTTTAATTATTACTAAATTTAATTATTAATCTATTTTATAAGTTTTTGAGTACATAATCTGTTATTTATTTAGGTATCTCTCTGACTTTTTTGACAATTGTACATATAATTATATTATAGAATTATTAATTTTTATTTTGTTAAATAGATTGATTAGTTCACTTATAATATTATTATATAATTACATACCAAAAAATAAATAAATAAAAAAAAAATATATATATATATATATAACATCTATTTGACGGTGAAATTCAATCTAGTAACTTCATGTATAAAATAATTTAACATATATAGGACTTTACTTTTTTCATATAGATATAGAAAATTGTATATAATTGTATTATTAATAAATGAGTTTTAAAAGAATTTAAAAATCGTCATAAAAAAGTCTAAAATAAGTTGAAAGTCAAATATGAGTAAAAAATAAAAATTAGATGAAAATATGTAGGTGAATATAATTGACTTTATTATAATAATTAGAAATAAAATAAAAAATTACATTTTTTTTTACACATTGTGACATTTATAAATAGTATAAATATAAATATAAATTTTGACGAACTAATGGGTTGGACCGTTGACTAGTCCTCTGGACTTTGCTAGCAGGCCATAAATGGACCAACTCATAGGGTCTAGCTGCTCCAAAAATCACGGCCCATGAATCTTATAACCCATCTAACTATTCGGATAAAAAATGTGGTGGGACATACTTTTCATGGCCCATTTGGGACATCGGTCCCATTCCTTAGGCAGCTCCCCTATCATTAAGACGAGTAAATATTGAATCTTAACGTGGTATCGTCAATTAATAATAAAATATTAAGTTGGTAAAATAAATTTTCTCTTACCTAGTTATTTACTTACATGTTAAAGAAGTGAGTAGNCATCGGTCCCATTCCTTAGGCAGCTCCCCTATCATTAAGACGAGTAAATATTGAATCCTAACGTGGTATCGTCAATTAATAATACAATATTAAGTCGGTAAAATAAATTTTCTCTTACCTAGTTATTTACTTACATGTTAGAGAAGTGAGTAATTATTTACTTTTTAGAGCATTTCTAACAAAGACCCAAACTCTTATTCAAATTTGAGTAAAAAAAAAGATAAGAAGTTTGATTTGGTATAGATATCTCAAATGAACAAACTTTTTTTAAAGGAAGAGAAATTCAAATTTAAATGAAGATAAATTTAAATTTAATGAGTATAAATTGAAATTANTCAAATTTGAGTAAAAAAAAAGATAAGAAGTTTGATTTGGTATAGATATCTCAAATGGACAAACTTTTTTTAAAGGAAGAGAAATTTAAATTTAAATGAAGATAAATTTAAATTTAAATGAGTATAAATTGAAATTAAAAATAAAATAAAATATGACAAATGGATCTTTAAAAGATAATGTAATCTCACCGTTAAAGACTAAGATTTAAATAAGGTTATCCCTTAATTTGATTTAAAAAAAAGATTTCCTTTCAATTTGGTATAGGTATGGAGATCTAGTATTGGAAAAGATTTTTAAGAATTTTTTTTTATCATTTTTTAAAAAGGGGTAAGGATTGGAGATGGTTTTACATGGAGCATTAATTATTAATTTTAAAAGGGCTCATTTATTTATTTTGATATTATTAATTGGTGATATCACGCTATATTATTATATAATATCACCGTTATAATAAATATTTTTTCCGTTAGAACGGCAGTCCATGGTCATAGGCGGATTCCAATAATGCAGGGGTGTTAATATGTGACAAGAACGATTAACATGATTANTGTAATTTTTAAACTATGAATACAAACGATTAGTAAGCGAATTCATAATGTGTAACAAGTTAAGGTATGGAGGTTAAATGTGTATGTGCAAATCCACATACATGCATTATCAAATATGCGCGAGATGATTTTGATTGCGTGAGGGGAGCATACCCAATTATTTGTTTACTTTTCTTGTACTTGTATCGAAATCCTTTGACAATATCCTTTTCCTCACGCAAAGATGTTAGTGTTCCTTGTTCAAGTTTTACATTGAACATCAGATTGAGAAATGTAAGTGAATGAAAATTTGTAGAAAATTGTTTATAACCAATTAATCAACTTGGCATTAGGTAGCATTCAGTTGCTAACAGATCTAACACTTTATAGAACCAACTTTGTCTTATAATTATGTCAATTCATTCAAAGTAGTAATATTAAAATATATAAATATTTATGTTATACCCCTCTAACATTTACAATTTTTGGTGCAGTGGTGATGGAACATGAGATCACAACAATAGACCAAGTGTTGAAATTTCATTGTCACCCTCATAATTAAAAGAAGGGGTAGGTAGAGAGAAAGGGTTAAAGGAAAGAGTATGGCCATGGTTGTGAGGGGTAGGTAGAGAGAAAGGGTTAAAGGAAAGAGTATGGCCATGGTTGTGAGAGTTAGAGATATTGAATCTGAATGCATGTCCTCGTGTGACCTACAATACTAAGCAATCAACTATTTATCGAATGTTACATAAAATATAAACTCTAAGATCTCAATTTTGTGCTGCCAAACACAACCCTAAACTGTTCTTTTTCTTACTTTTTTTTTGAGTGTGGTTCTTGTCTTTTCTTTTTACCTTTTTTGGATTTGAATATTTTCTTACTTTTCTGGTTGTAATATAAAAACAAAAGAAAAAGAGAAATTTTCAGAATTTTGCTTACTATCTTATCTCTAATTTTCATAGAAAACAAATGGTAAGTATACCAATGCTAATTACATTTCAAAAAACACAAAGCATTAATTCTTGGTAATCAACACTATGGGCAAAATAAATGATAGAATAAGAAATTGACTGAGCATTAGGTTGAATTGGGGCTTTTATAGTCGCCGAAGAATTCAAAGAAATCATCAGTTTAAATTTGAGCTAGAAGAAAAATGAATTAATTCTTGGTAAATTTGGAGGTCAATCTCCCATATATGGACTTATTTAGACTTAAGTCTGCTAAAAAAAATTTATTTGTTATGAAGTATGTTTTTTGTCAATTTTATCATACTATCCTTTTTTTTTAAAAATAAAATAAAATAAAACTAAAAATTAAAAACCCTTAAATTTTAGAAGTTTAACTAATATTAAATTTTTTTTTCTCTCATATCTATATGTATTCATATTCGGGTTAGAACTATATATATATTAACATTAAAAATAAAAAATATTAATATTCAAATATAAAAAAAATTTATCATTTAAACACAAAAAATAACACCATTTAAACACAAAAAAAATAATAACGTTTAAACATAAAAAAATAATAACATTGGAGATAACATTCACTGGATTTAAGTTTGACGACGATAGATTTAAGTTTGAATCCCTTTTTTCAAGCAAAGACTCACCGCAGACGACCTAAGCACCTCATTGAGATAGTACTCATTGGGCTCGAGCTGGGCCACAACCCAGCTTCATGGAAGCCCATAATAATTCAGCCCAAAGAAGTAGTGAGCTTAGCATAGTCAAGCCCAGTATCAATGTTAGCTTAGGACTTGGGAGATTGGCCTAAGGTGATTCTTTGATGACCGTACTGTGACACGTGAATATGGGACAACGCCCGATAACCTTAACGAACCGATATTTACTGATAAAAGAGATCGCTCATGTATTCCGCTCAAGGCGTAATTGGTATAAAAAAATATTTGAATGACAAGTTTAATTATAGGACAAATGAAAAAGGGACCACAGAATCAATCAAAAAAGAACTTAGAGAGAAAAAATAGAGATTATCGACAGTAACTTAGAAAATACTCTGTAAAAAACTCTTAGCAAAAATCTTCTATAGCAACAATCTTCTTTCCCAAATAATATAATTCTCCAAAAACAAGAGTCTCTTTTATAATAGACGTAGTCTTAATCATTCGACTGAGATAAATCATTCATTTTTTTGGTCTTTATTTCGTCTTTAACACTTAACACACTTTTTGTCGCATAGGCTCATAGTCGATCTTTCTGGGCCACGCCCCAAGCGGTTGTGTAGTTGGGGTCCATTTACCATCTAGCCAATCTCAATATCTTTTCTTTTAATCTTTCTTCTTATATTTTTAATATTATCAACGATGTGTATTGCACGTAAATAAATTTAAAATATATTTTTTTATAAAAAATGTGAATTAATATTTAATTAAATTAAATAATAAACTAAGTGCCGAATAATTAATCCATATTTTAATTATTACTAAATTTAATTATTAATCTATTTTATAAGTTTTTGAGTACATAATCTGTTATTTATTTAGGTATCTCTCTGACTTTTTTGACAATTGTACATATAATTATATTATAGAATTATTAATTTTTATTTTGTTAAATAGATTGATTAGTTCACTTATAATATTATTATATAATTACATACCAAAAAATAAATAAATAAAAAAAAAATATATATATATATATATAACATCTATTTGACGGTGAAATTCAATCTAGTAACTTCATGTATAAAATAATTTAACATATATAGGACTTTACTTTTTTCATATAGATATAGAAAATTGTATATAATTGTATTATTAATAAATGAGTTTTAAAAGAATTTAAAAATCGTCATAAAAAAGTCTAAAATAAGTTGAAAGTCAAATATGAGTAAAAAATAAAAATTAGATGAAAATATGTAGGTGAATATAATTGACTTTATTATAATAATTAGAAATAAAATAAAAAATTACATTTTTTTTTACACATTGTGACATTTATAAATAGTATAAATATAGATATAAATTTTGACGAACTAATGGGTTGGACCGTTGACTAGTCCTCTGGACTTTGCTAGCAGGCCATAAATGGACCAACTCATAGGGTCTAGCTGCTCCAAAAATCACGGCCCATGAATCTTATAACCCATCTAACTATTCGGATAAAAAATGTGGTGGGACATACTTTTCATGGCCCATTTGGGACATCGGTCCCATTCCTTAGGCAGCTCCCCTATCATTAAGACGAGTAAATATTGAATCTTAACGTGGTATCGTCAATTAATAATAAAATATTAAGTTGGTAAAATAAATTTTCTCTTACCTAGTTATTTACTTACATGTTAAAGAAGTGAGTAGTTATTTACTTTTTAGAGCATTTCTAACAAAGACCCAAACTCTTATTCAAATTTGAGTAAAAAAAAAGATAAGAAGTTTGATTTGGTATAGATATCTCAAATGAACAAACTTTTTTTAAAGGAAGAGAAATTCAAATTTAAATGAAGATAAATTTAAATTTAATGAGTATAAATTGAAATTAAAAAATAAAATAAAATATGACAAATGGATCTTTAAAAGATAATGTAATCTCACCGTTAAAGACTAAGATTTAAATAAGGTTATCCCTTAATTTGATTTAAAAAAAAGATTTCCTTTCAATTTGGTATAGGTATGGAGATCTAGTATTGGAAAAGATTTTTAAGAATTTTTTTTTATCATTTTTTAAAAAGGGGTAAGGATTGGAGATGGTTTTACATGGAGGATTAGTTATTAATTTTAAAAGGGCTCATTTATTTATTTTGATATTATTAATTGGTGATATCACGCTATATTATTATATAATATCACCGTTATAATAAATATTTTTTCCGTTAGAACGGCAGTCCATGGTCATAGGCGGATTCCAATAATGCAGGGGTGTTAATATGTGACAAGAACGATTAACATGATTAAAAATATGATACAAAATTATAAGATATAAGTATTTTTTAAACTATTTGTTTGGCAAACGAATGAACCTGATTAGACAGGATTAATAAGTGAATCGGCTATATTTTAAACTAATCTTATTTATATATTAGTTATACACATTCATAAAAGACACAAATTCGGTGTGATACGATTTGTTAGACCCAAATTAATAAATTAAATAATATCATACTTCCAAAAAATCATACTCTCAACAAATTTTCAATACCATACTTGCATTTTTATAATTTTTGTAGATCATTTTATAATAAAAAAATTTATTATTTTTATAGGTATTTTTATCACTATTATAGGTGTTTATACCACATTTATGTCAATTATTTTCATCATTTTTTTGGGCAATTTTTTTTTTGATCATTTTTGTGGATAATTTATCACATTTTTGAATATTTATATCACAATTGTAATAACTATTTTTATTATTTTTTAGTATCATAAACAATGATAAAAGTACTCACAAATATACTAAAAAAAATTATAAATGTGATAAATAAAAATATATTATTAAAAAAAATTCAATTCTATAGACAACTTGTAAAGAAAATATTTTTTAACACCGGCCATTAACCCTTATAATAATGATTCCCTAATTTCCACCATTTGGAAATGAAATGCATGACCATACCATAATAGAAAACATTAATGTGTCTTTGTTCTAATGATACTCTTTATCTTGTGANCCTTAACGAACCGATATTTACTGATAAAAGAGATCGCTCATGTATTCCGCTCAAGGCTTAATTGGTATAAAAAAATATTTGAATGACAAGTTTAATTATAAGACAAATGAAAAAGGGACCACAGAATCAATCAAAAAAGAAACCGCTGCGAAACCTTAATGATAAGATATATAAATAAAAAACGATGTCAGAGAGAAAAAATAGAGATTATCGACAATAACTTAGAAAATACTCTGTAAAAAACTCTTAGCAAAAACCTTCTATAGCAACAATCTTCTTTCCCAAATAATATAATTCTCCAAAAACAAGAGTCTCTTTTATAATAGACGTAGTCTTAATCATTCGACTGAGATAAATCATTCATTTTTTTGGTCTTTATTTCGTCTTTAACACTTAACACACTTTTTGTCGCATAGGCTCATAGTCGATCTTTCTGGGCCACGCCCCAAGCGGTTGTGTAGTTGGGGTCCATTTACCATCTAGCCAATCTCAATATCTTTTCTTTTAATCTTTCTTCTTATATTTTTAATATTATCAACGATGTGTATTGCACGTAAATAAATTTAAAATATATTTTTTTATAAAAAATGTGAATTAATATTTAATTAAATTAAATAATAAACTAAGTGCCGAATAATTAATCCATATTTTAATTATTACTAAATTTAATTATTAATCTATTTTATAAGTTTTTGAGTACATAATCTGTTATTTATTTAGGTATCTCTCTGACTTTTTTTGACAATTGTACATATAATTATATTATAGAATTATTAATTTTTATTTTGTTAAATAGATTGATTAGTTCACTTATAATATTATTATATAATTACATACCAAAAAATAAATAAATAAAAAAAAAATATATATATATATATATAACATCTATTTGACGGTGAAATTCAATCTAGTAACTTCATGTATAAAATAATTTAACATATATAGGACTTTACTTTTTTCATATAGATATAGAAAATTGTATATAATTGTATTATTAATAAATGAGTTTTAAAAGAATTTAAAAATCGTCATAAAAAAGTCTAAAATAAGTTGAAAGTCAAATATGAGTAAAAAATAAAAATTAGATGAAAATATGTAGGTGAATATAATTGACTTTATTATAATAATTAGAAATAAAATAAAAAATTACATTTTTTTTTACACATTGTGACATTTATAAATAGTATAAATATAGATATAAATTTTGACGAACTAATGGGTTGGACCGTTGACTAGTCCTCTGGACTTTGCTAGCAGGCCATAAATGGACCAACTCATAGGGTCTAGCTGCTCCAAAAATCACGGCCCATGAATCTTATAACCCATCTAACTATTCGGAGAAAAAATGTGGTGGGACATACTTTTCATGGCCCATTTGGGACATCGGTCCCATTCCTTAGGCAGCTCCCCTATCATTAAGACGAGTAAATATTGAATCTTAACGTGGTATCGTCAATTAATAATAAAATATTAAGTTGGTAAAATAAATTTTCTCTTACCTAGTTATTTACTTACATGTTAAAGAAGTGAGTAGTTATTTACTTTTTAGAGCATTTCTAACAAAGACCCAAACTCTTATTCAAATTTGAGTAAAAAAAAAGATAAGAAGTTTGATTTGGTATAGATATCTCAAATGAACAAACTTTTTTTAAAGGAAGAGAAATTCAAATTTAAATGAAGATAAATTTAAATTTAATGAGTATAAATTGAAATTAAAAAATAAAATAAAATATGACAAATGGATCTTTAAAAGATAATGTAATCTCACCGTTAAAGACTAAGATTTAAATAAGGTTATCCCTTAATTTGATTTAAAAAAAAGATTTCCTTTCAGTTTGGTATAGGTATGGAGATCTAGTATTGGAAAAGATTTTTAAGAATTTTTTTTTATCATTTTTTAAAAAGGGGTAAGGATTGGAGATGGTTTTACATGGAGGATTAGTTATTAATTTTAAAAGGGCTCATTTATTTATTTTGATATTATTAATTGGTGATATCACGCTATATTATTATATAATATCACCGTTATAATAAATATTTTTTCCGTTAGAACGGCAGTCCATGGTCATAGGCGGATTCCAATAATGCAGGGGTGTTAATATGTGACAAGAACGATTAACATGATTAAAAATATGATACAAAATTATAAGATATAAGTATTTTTTAAACTATTTGTTTGGCAAACGAATGAACCTGATTAGACAGGATTAATAAGTGAATCGGCTATATTTTAAACTAATCTTATTTATATATTAGTTATACACATTCATAAAAGACACAAATTCGGTGTGATACGATTTGTTAGACCCAAATTAATAAATTAAATAATATCATACTTCCAAAAAATCATACTCTCAACAAATTTTCAATACCATACTTGCATTTTTATAATTTTTGTAGATCATTTTATAATAAAAAAATTTATTATTTTTATAGGTATTTTTATCACTATTATAGGTGTTTATACCACATTTATGTCAATTATTTTCATCATTTTTTTGGGCAATTTTTTTTTGATCATTTTTGTGGATAATTTATCACATTTTTGAATATTTATATCACAATTGTAATAACTATTTTTATTATTTTTTAGTATCATAAACAATGATAAAAGTACTCACAAATATACTAAAAAAAATTATAAATGTGATAAATAAAAATATATTATTAAAAAAAATTCAATTCTATAGACAACTTGTAAAGAAAATATTTTTTAACACCGGCCATTAACCCTTATAATAATGATTCCCTAATTTCCACCATTTGGAAATGAAATGCATGACCATACCATAATAGAAAACATTAATGTGTCTTTGTTCTAATGATACTCTTTATCTTGTGAAAATTTTACCTTATTAAGGTTAAGAGTTCAAATTCTCTCTCAACAAAAAAAAAAACATAACAGAAAGCAATTATCAAAAAATAATATATATATTTTTTTTAGCAGAGGCAAACTGATACCAATTCACAACACAAAGTAGAGTGGCAAAGGGGCAAAAGGGTAAATATGAGTGGCAAATGCAATTGGCTCTTTTTTGATCTTTTTGCAGTGGGTCTGACTCTGACAGATCGCCTTTATACAAGAAATCCCGAGTGCAAAATTTTAGAGAGAGAGAGGAAACGGTAGATAGTTTGAGAGAGACAGAGAGAGAGAGAGAGCGACAGAGAGGAGGGGGGGAGGAGAATCCCAAAGACCCATGAAAGAGAGAAAGAGACAGGAACTTTATTATATGATAGGCCACCAGCCAGAAAGAGAAAGGGTATGAATATGAATAATATAAATGATGCAGTGGTAAACGTAAATGATAAAATCTCTCACACACACAACTGCCCACTTTAGTTTTCAACACCAACGTACAGTTTATCTCTTTCTTTCGCTGTCCCCTAGCTTTCTGATTCTTCCAATATCTTCTCTCTCTCTCTCTCTCTTCCCTCTCTCTCTCTAGTTATCTACCTATATTGGTCTTCTGGGATAACGAAATATGTCTCTACATCCTTCAATTTCCTTTAATCCGTGGTTTTTATGGTGCGCTGGCCTGTGAGTAGCAGTTTGGTCTGAACTAAATGGGAGAATGCTCCTTTTTTTCCTCCTCTCTCTCCTGGTACTCTCTCTCGCCCCTCTCTCTCTTTTATGTGTGCGAAATTTTCATATGTATAATTGTTGTATACAGAGCTTGTTTTTCCAAAGCTGGATGGATTTTGACTAATATGAGCAGGCGGCTATACTCTCTCTCTTGAGAGTTGTTGGAGTTTTTCTTTTTTGGGTCAATAGATTTGTTGGAGTTTACTGCCTACTTGTTCATATATTACAAGTTTTTTTTTTCTGTCTCATTTGGGTTAATCCTCCTTTCTTGCGTATTTTCTCCCTATGCTCTCTCTCTCTCTCTCTCTCTCTCTCTGCAAAGTAGCTGGATCCATAAGTTGGTTCTGATCTCCGTTTGGTTGCAAGGCAAATATAGAAAAAGAGAAGAAATTTCGGATTTTTCTGAATCTTGTTTCTGGAAAATGAAAAATTTTTCCTCTCTTAACTTACCATTGAAAAAAAAAAGACTATTCATTTTGATATTCGTTTTCCTTTTCTCTCAGATTCCTTCCTGCCAAACAGCAGAGAAATGACAGATTTGTGTTGTTTAATATTACATTGTTTATTTTTTCGGGGTCAAGACATATCATGGCCGGGTCATGTAATTAATACATGTTTTTTTTTTGTACTCTCTTTTGTTGCCATTCAATGTACCGTTTGGCAAGCTGCAGAAACCATTTCCCCCACTCATGGATTATGATTTTCATTCATTACCTCATGAAATTCTAGGATTATATTAGTGTAGCAATATGTTTTGGCTTTGTTACTTCACAGCAGATGTATGGTAAATTCTGGCATAGCTCGGAAGCATTCTATTTTCACTTCATCATAGCATGTTTTTTGATTAGCAATTCGGCTTGTGTAAATCCAACATATGTTCTTGGTGCCAACTATTCTTATAATTGTGTGACTGTGTATGGTTATGTTATCGAATGGGAAGGTAGATTATGCTCAATTTTTTTGGTTGAATTGAATAACTGTTCTTAACTCTTATTTCACAAAGGTGGTGAACATTGTTACTGCATTCTGATTTGTGTACTGATTCATCCGTGCTTTGAGTGGTGAGAGTTTGTATGTTATAAAACAGGGCAATTGAAATGAAATACCTAGAAAGAGAACTGTAAAGTTTGTTTGAAATGGGAATGCCCACCACAGGTACTATACTATTGGTAGATATGGTCATTGTAGGTTTCGCCAATTAAATATAGCATTATTATAAAGAGATCCCACTAATGTTGTACTGTTTGCCATTACTTGTTTTCTAATTCCTTTGTGGGAATATCTTCATAATATGCATGAAATGAGGATGTATATACATTTTCTAGATTGATTGGCCTTAGACATTTTATTAACACTACCTATCTCATTACAGGCATGTAATACAAAAACCATGCAGAGATGGGGCTTAAAATACAGTATGAAAGATCTTCTCAAGGCTTGATTACTCGTAGGGAAGCAAAAATTAGCATTAGAGATCACAAATCTCTAAATTTTTCTGAGGACGATATGTTGATGAGAGGAGATTTTGATATGAATTCTATGCAAAGAGACACTCGCTCACTCAAAGAAGTCTACAAGCAGACCATTCTAAATCATGAAGTTGTTTTCAGGAAGCAGGCATGTGCCCATTTCCACACAACTTTTTTAAAGTTATTTTTCAGTCAATTTAACGAGGGCCAACATTTTTTAGCGGATGATTGACAGAGTTCTGTCTTGCTATTCACATATAATATCATATAATCCAATTAGTCTACCTTTAAGTTGGTGGGACCATCTACTCTCTAAAAAAAGGCTCATACTGAAAGATGAATTATTGGGCTATACATGAAAGCACATGACTTTATATCCTTATTTTGGTTTGTTACTGATTTCTTCTCAGGTTTATGAACTCCACCGCTTGTATGGGGTACAGAAGTCCCTAATGAGGGACTGTTGTTGGGACGAGTTCAATGCATACAATTTCAGAACAGCACCCATGCCCATCCTGGGTCCTTTTACAAATCAGATAAGTTATGCACCACCAGCAACAGAGGAAACATTTTCCGAAATTCCCATGGTAAACGTTGATGTCCTTCAATGTGTTGTGCGTTTGAAGCATAAATTCATCTAGAACTTTGGGATTCTCCATCTCATGTTAATAATAGGTTTCCCTTGATCTGGATTGATGGTGTCTTTCCTGGCAAGTTGTTCCCATGTCTCAGTAGCGACAGTCCAAATTAATTATGTTCTTGTTTTATAATGTTGGGGTTCCCATGTCTTGCAGATAGGTTCAACACAGTCTCGAAACAACGATTGTGAAGAAGAACCCAGAGTTATCTTCCCTAGACTTCAGCAGAGGCCAATGGACCTTCAACTTTCTGCCAGTTACTCTGTTAGAGGAAATAATTGGGGCTCTCTGAGGAATTCTGCAGAACTAAAGCATTACTTAGCTGGTGATAATGCATCTTCTCCAGAGGAGGTGAAGCTTTCCCTAAGCATTGGTGGGGACAGTAAGAAAAAGAATGATGGCAGGACAACATGGACTGACAAGATTAATTATTTGTCCTCGCAGCACATAATTGATTTAGAGGAATCAACAGAAACATCTTCAGACGAGGATGCCATACCTGTGTCTACTCTTGACTGTGCTGGTCCGCCCACTTATTCTGGAGATAGGCATGAGTCACAGGTTTCTGTAAAATCTAGTCCAAGCTTCACAAATTGCATGAATGATCCATCTCATGGGATTACAATTCCTCATTCTTTTGTAGACACAAGTAAAGGCTGTCAGGAGCAAACCTTCACCAATCAAGGTTTGGCAGTTGTTTATGCTGCATTAGTTGTAGATTTTCAAAGCTATCATTATGAATGTCGTTAAATTGTGATTCAGCTACTCTTTTGGTTCGTTCTGCAGGATTTAACGAATCTGTTGGTCATATACCATGTAATGATATGTCTGCCAAGGGCGAAGTGTTTGTTTCTTATGAAACAGCACGTTGGGACCTCAACAGCATCCAGCCTATTGAATTGTACTCGAATGACCCCGTCATGGCCTGTCCTTCAACCGGTAGCTCATCATGTGATGCTGATGAATTAACTGGAAAATTTCATGATGTTAAAGGATCAAGTGGTGACAACTCTAGCAAAACTTCTACTTTGCTTCAACAAAATGTTGCCTTGATGGAGTGCAACAGCAAAAACAGTAATTTGAATATTTGGGCAACCAATACCACACATGAGGCTCTTATAGGAAACAAAGCATCCCCTATAGAGCTTGAGAACATGTCTGGGCCCACATCTGACCTTAGTGAAGACCCTGGTAACCGCAGTGCTTTCTCCAAAAACGAAAATCTAGACTTGCCATTAAATTTTCAGCATGGAAATGCTATAGCTGTAGCCATGCCAGGGGTAAACTGTGGGAATGAGAACAGGAACGAAAGTTTGTTTTTGCATCAATGTAGAAGTCAAAATACAGGTGAAGATTCACTTAGTAGCCAATCTCCTGGCTCATGCAAGCTCAATATCATTCATGATGAGAATTCAAGTAGCATGAAGGCCACACAGTCTGGAATTGATTTGGGAGAAAATAGTTTTCCTTTAAATATGTCAAGTTCTGAGTCTTCTCAAGTCGTAGAAACTCCATGTAATGAGGGCGAACACCAATGCTGGGACAAGAAAGGAGAATCAGCAGAAGTGGATGTTTTGATCCAGAAGGCAGCCTTATCACTTATTTGTATGTCCTTGGATAGTTCAACGACTAATGAAGATTGCATTACCAAGACAGGATCAAATGAGGTTGAAAATGAGGAGAGGGACCAGCCACAGAATTCTTTGGATTCCTATGAATCCCTTGTGCTGAAGCTGGGGGAAAGCAGTGTGGATGACTGTTGTGTTTCATCAAAGGCATTAGAATTTAACGAAATGGATAAAAATGACTGTGGTATTAAGTTGAGAAGGGGGAGGAGGCTAAAAGACTTTCAGAGAGACATACTACCTGTTCTGTCGTCTCTATCTAGACATGAAATCTGTGAAGATATAAATATTTTTGAGGGAGTTATGAGGTCAAGAGAATACAAGAAACTCAGATCCAGGATAGCCAATGGAGCAAACTGGTTCACACCTGTGAAAAGCAAGAGGTCGAGACTCAATTATGTTGGCCGGAAATATTATTCATGAGAGGATCATTGTAAGTTGGCCATGCCATTATCCTTGAAGTTGGGCTTATCTATGATCAGTGCTTTAATATTGTAAATAATTTTGAAGTCTATTTACTCACAGTCACAGACATGTTTCTTATTTCTATTTTCAAAAGTCTGGGCACTCACTCTTAGTTCATTTACTTGTGTTTATCTACTTTTGGTCTGTCTTTTGGGGCATCTGGTGGTTGCTGAAACTGCTTCAAATTTTCTCGACATATCCAACTTCCAAGTTAGAGAAACCATAGTTGATTATGATCCCATAATGTGACTATTTGATGGAGAATATTAATCATTTGTTCAAAAAAAGGTGGTAAATGTGATGATTTATTAAAGATTTGTTATTATGATAGTAATGGAGGAATTTTGTTTATTTTGCAGGAAAATGATTAAAAAAATTAGAGAGATAAAGGTGGATGAAGAAGAGTAGCTGAGTTAGACTTACTGGAATGCGCCTCCAGACAAGGGATTGCTATTGTGTCCGGACAGAGTTGGCAGAATGAGAAGATGGACGTGCTTTGAAGAATGGGATCATACTGCCAAGTGCGTCCGAACGGTTGATACTATGCGTTTAGGCGCGTGTTTCTGAAAGATGGGATTTTGGAGGAAAAAGTAGAATGTGATCAAACTTCTTGGACTAGGAAAATATAAATAGGTGAATCATTATGATGTAAACGGACGACTTTTTAAATATTTTTGTTCTATTTTTGGTTGAAGCTTAGGATATCTGGCTAGACTTTTTGACTAGGGCTAAAGTAGAACTTTTCGATGAAGTACGGTATTGTTATTGACTTATTAGTTTAATAGTATGTTGTATGTTGTTAAATTAACTTTTAATTATTAGTAAAATTTGTGTTCTGTAAATATTCTTGAGTCATTGTGTCTTATATTTTGATTACTTGAATTTTTTTGCAAGACAAATAACTAGTTATTCATTGCTCAAATTAATTACAATTTATTTCACATAATAATATAGCTAGAGGATTGTGTGGTTAAGTCAGGAATTTGATTGCTGAGAAAGCTTGATTTATTGTAGACTCTAGGCACAGTAAATACTTACAATTGACAAACAGTTCTTTGATTTTTTATTTTTTTTGGATAAACCTTTGGTTATAAATAGTAGTGTTTTTTTGTTCTCATTGCAAAATTCACTAAATGGAGTTAGTTGACGGATCGACTCTTGTCTGAGATTGAAAACTAAGTCTTTAATCATTACTGTATGAATTTGAGGGGATGTACCTAATGCTCTAGTATTTTACATATTATTTTAATTAATTCATTTACTTATACCAATTTAAACATTCTTTTTGAGAAACATTTTTACAAGTTTTTTTATTAGATTTAGTGTGACAACTATTGTTTTTACACTTTTCTGAGGGTTCAACCTCGGTTTTCTGAGTATATATTACTTCGCACAACTTATACTTGAGTTTACATATTTAAAGTTGTAGCAAATTTTTGGCGCCGTTGTCAGGGAACTGTTGAAAGACAAAGAGCCACCAGTTATATTTATTGAGGTTTTTGTGGTTTACGATTCATTGGAGATCCGGTAACTTCGTTCTATTTTTATTTTGCTGAAATTTATTTTCTTTTTGTCATTTAATTTTGTTTTTTGTTTTTAATCGTTTTTTAAAATTATTTTATGAGTTCTTGGCATCGTGATTTGAGTGGACGTATAATAAGAGAAGACTTAAATACTCTATTTGAAAATTTATTTGGTTCATCTGATTCAAATCATACAACTCACACAATGGCTGTAGATCCTAATAATAATAGGACAAATAATTTTCTTGAACACGATGATCCTGATGACAGAATAAGTAATCATGATGAGAATGATGTCTATAATCTTAATGTTAATCAAGGTGGGACTTTACGTGAATATTTGTAACCTGCACGTCATATTGCACCTTCATGCATCATTTTTCATTATAGGCCACAAATTTTATTTTTAAACTTGGTATGATTGCATTGCTTCCAAAATTTCATGGTATGGATTCTGAAAACCCTTACCTACATATAAGAGATTTTGAGGAGGTTTGTGCTATATTTCATGATCAAACTGTTTCTATGAATACAATCAGGTTGAAGTTCTTCCCTTTCTCATTAAAAGAAAAAGCTAAGACTTGGTTGCATCATCTCAGACTTAGGTCTATAGGCACATGGTCAAAGAAGCATAAGGAATTTTTGAAAAAAAAAATTCCCTACACATTGTACAAACTCTTTTAAAAGGCAAATCATAAATTTTTCTCAAAAAGAGTCTGAAATTTTTTACTAAAGTTGGGATAGATTTAAAAATCTTATTGCATCTTACTCACATCATGAATATGAGAGCTGACGTGTGTTAAGTTTTTTTTATAAGGATTTGACTCCTCAAATGCACCAGTTTATAGAAATGATGTGTAATGATGATTTTATGAATAAGGAACCAAATGAGACTTTGATTTTCTAGATTATTTAGCCGAGAATGCATAGTCTTAGGATACTATGTCCCAAGAACTTTTTAAGAATAGGAATGTTAATTCTTCATCAACTGGAGGCAAGTACCAGTTGAGAGATGATGATGACCTAGGGGCAAGAACTACTACATTATCTAGGAGAGTTGAGGCTATGAAATTTTAAAAAGTTAATGAGATTGATGTTATTCCTACTAAAGAAATTTACAGCATTTGTGAAATCCATGGACACCCCATAAAGGAGTGTCCAACAATTCCCATTTTAAAAGAAGTCCTACATGATCAAGAAAATGTTGCGAATATTTTTTCAAAGTCTTATAACAACCCTTATTTTAATACATACAACCCTAGGTGGAAAAATACCCCAATTTTAGTTAGAAGAGTGAAAATCATGCATCACAAATACCTTAACAAAATTCCTCTAATTTTTTTCCCTACACTCCACCCCCTAAGAAGATTTTTGAAGATGTATTATCTCAATTGATGCAAAATCAGACTAACTTCAATAATCAAACCACTCATGCTATAAATGATATCAAAACTACTCTTACTAAATTGACTAATGCCCCATACTATCAGGAGAAAGGTAAGTTTTCAGCTCAACTCCAACCTAATCCGCAGAGTTAATTTAATGTAAATGAAATTGGTACTTCTGATATTGTACATGAGCAGGTTAAATCTATCACCACACTTCATAGTGGAAAAATAATAAATAAAAATGTTCTCNCTCCTCAAATGCACCAGTTTATAGAAATGATGTGTAATGATGATTTTATGAATAAGGAACCAAATGAGACTTTGATTTTCTAGATTATTTAGCCGAGAATGCATAGTCTTAGGATACTATGTCCCAAGAACTTTTTAAGAATAGGAATGTTAATTCTTCATCAACTGGAGGCAAGTACCAGTTGAGAGATGATGATGACCTAGGGGCAAGAACTACTACATTATCTAGGAGAGTTGAGGCTATGAAATTTTAAAAAGTTAATGAGATTGATGTTATTCCTACTAAAGAAATTTACAGCATTTGTGAAATCCATGGACACCCCATAAAGGAGTGTCCAACAATTCCCATTTTAAAAGAAGTCCTACATGATCAAGAAAATGTTGCGAATATTTTTTCAAAGTCTTATAACAACCCTTATTTTAATACATACAACCCTAGGTGGAAAAATACCCCAATTTTAGTTAGAAGAGTGAAAATCATGCATCACAAATACCTTAACAAAATTCCTCTAATTTTTTTCCCTACACTCCACCCCCTAAGAAGATTTTTGAAGATGTATTATCTCAATTGATGCAAAATCAGACTAACTTCAATAATCAAACCACTCATGCTATAAATGATATCAAAACTACTCTTACTAAATTGACTAATGCCCCATACTATCAGGAGAAAGGTAAGTTTTCAGCTCAACTCCAACCTAATCCGCAGAGTTAATTTAATGTAAATGAAATTGGTACTTCTGATATTGTACATGAGCAGGTTAAATCTATCACCACACTTCATAGTGGAAAAATAATAAATAAAAATGTTCTCACTAAAGTTCAAGAATCTGAAGAAATTTCAAAACCTATGGAGAGTGGTGATAAACTTGACCAGTCTGAAAATATTAAACCAAAGAAGAATTTGACATCTGCCCCATTCCCACAGAGATTACTTACATCTGTCAAGCCAAACATGTACAGTGATATGATGAAAATATTTAAATAGGTTAAGATCAATATTCTCTTGTTGGATCCTATAAAACAAATACCTTCTTATGCAAAATTTTTGAAAGATTTATGCACTGTTAAAAAGAAATTAAATGTGCAAAAGAAGACCTTTTTAACTGAGCATGTATCTTCCATCATTCAACATAGGACTCCATCCAAATATAAAGACTCTGGTTGTCCTACCATCTCTTGTGTTATTGACAATCATAAAATTGAACGAGCGTTACTAGATTTGAAAGCTAGTGTGAATTTGCTCCCTTATTCAGTATATGAACAATAAGGGTTAGGGGAGTTGAAACCCACTTCGGTTATACTTCAATTGGCTGACCGTTCAGTGAAAATACCAAGGGGTATGGTGGAAGATATTTTGGTCCAGATTGATAATTTTTGCTTTCTTGTGGATTTTATTATTCTGGATATATAACCCGTGTTAAATTCTAATCCTCAAATTCTTGTCATATTAGGCAGACCATTCTTGGCTACTTTGAATGCTTTGATTAATTGCAGGAATGATGTGATGGAACTATCTTTTAGTAATATGATATTAAAACTCAATATTTTTAATGTGTGTNTATAAGAGATTTTGAGGAGGTTTGTGCTATATTTCATGATCAAACTGTTTCTATGAATACAATCAGGTTGAAGTTCTTCCCTTTCTCATTAAAAGAAAAAGCTAAGACTTGGTTGCATCATCTCAGACTTAGGTCTATAGGCACATGGTCAAAGAAGCATAAGGAATTTTTGAAAAAAAAAATTCCCTACACATTGTACAAACTCTTTTAAAAGGCAAATCATAAATTTTTCTCAAAAAGAGTCTGAAATTTTTTACTAAAGTTGGGATAGATTTAAAAATCTTATTGCATCTTACTCACATCATGAATATGAGAGCTGACGTGTGTTAAGTTTTTTTTATAAGGATTTGACTCCTCAAATGCACCAGTTTATAGAAATGATGTGTAATGATGATTTTATGAATAAGGAACCAAATGAGACTTTGATTTTCTAGATTATTTAGCCGAGAATGCATAGTCTTAGGATACTATGTCCCAAGAACTTTTTAAGAATAGGAATGTTAATTCTTCATCAACTGGAGGCAAGTACCAGTTGAGAGATGATGATGACCTAGGGGCAAGAACTACTACATTATCTAGGAGAGTTGAGGCTATGAAATTTTAAAAAGTTAATGAGATTGATGTTATTCCTACTAAAGAAATTTACAGCATTTGTGAAATCCATGGACACCCCATAAAGGAGTGTCCAACAATTCCCATTTTAAAAGAAGTCCTACATGATCAAGAAAATGTTGCGAATATTTTTTCAAAGTCTTATAACAACCCTTATTTTAATACATACAACCCTAGGTGGAAAAATACCCCAATTTTAGTTAGAAGAGTGAAAATCATGCATCACAAATACCTTAACAAAATTCCTCTAATTTTTTTCCCTACACTCCACCCCCTAAGAAGATTTTTGAAGATGTATTATCTCAATTGATGCAAAATCAGACTAACTTCAATAATCAAACCACTCATGCTATAAATGATATCAAAACTACTCTTACTAAATTGACTAATGCCCCATACTATCAGGAGAAAGGTAAGTTTTCAGCTCAACTCCAACCTAATCCGCAGAGTTAATTTAATGTAAATGAAATTGGTACTTCTGATATTGTACATGAGCAGGTTAAATCTATCACCACACTTCATAGTGGAAAAATAATAAATAAAAATGTTCTCACTAAAGTTCAAGAATCTGAAGAAATTTCAAAACCTATGGAGAGTGGTGATAAACTTG
Organism: Ilex paraguariensis; assembly: GCA_963454935.2. Classification (NCBI taxonomy): domain Eukaryota; kingdom Viridiplantae; phylum Streptophyta; class Magnoliopsida; order Aquifoliales; family Aquifoliaceae; genus Ilex; species Ilex paraguariensis. The sequence goes on along the minus strand of CAUOFW020005658.1, from coordinate 149,451 downwards.
ACCAGTCTGAAAATATTAAACCAAAGAAGAATTTGACATCTGCCCCATTCCCACAGAGATTACTTACATCTGTCAAGCCAAACATGTACAGTGATATGATGAAAATATTTAAATAGGTTAAGATCAATATTCTCTTGTTGGATCCTATAAAACAAATACCTTCTTATGCAAAATTTTTGAAAGATTTATGCACTGTTAAAAAGAAATTAAATGTGCAAAAGAAGACCTTTTTAACTGAGCATGTATCTTCCATCATTCAACATAGGACTCCATCCAAATATAAAGACTCTGGTTGTCCTACCATCTCTTGTGTTATTGACAATCATAAAATTGAACGAGCGTTACTAGATTTGAAAGCTAGTGTGAATTTGCTCCCTTATTCAGTATATGAACAATAAGGGTTAGGGGAGTTGAAACCCACTTCGGTTATACTTCAATTGGCTGACCGTTCAGTGAAAATACCAAGGGGTATGGTGGAAGATATTTTGGTCCAGATTGATAATTTTTGCTTTCTTGTGGATTTTATTATTCTGGATATATAACCCGTGTTAAATTCTAATCCTCAAATTCTTGTCATATTAGGCAGACCATTCTTGGCTACTTTGAATGCTCTGATTAATTGCAGGAATGATGTGATGGAACTATCTTTTAGTAATATGATATTAAAACTCAATATTTTTAATGTGTGCAAACAACCTGGGGAAATTGAGGATGATGTGCATTAAGTGAATATGATTGAATCTATTGTTCCAAACTGAGTGTATGATCCCTCTTTGTTTGATCTACTTGAAACATGTTTGTTGGAATATTCATCTTTGTTACAAATAAGTGAAAATAGTTCTGAAATTAGTGAATTGACTTCCTTGTCGAATTCCTCACAGGTTTTTGAGGTGAAATATTGGAAACCGAAGTTTGAAGAACTTTCATCAAGAATCAATCCACTAGTTCCATCAAGTATCAAGGCTCCCAAGCTCGAATTGAAACCATTACTGGTTGATATAAAATATGCATTTCTAGGGGAAAATGAAACATATTTGGTAATAATCTCTTCTCATTTAAGTTTAGCACAGGAAAGTATGTTGTTACAACTTCTTAGACAACATAAGAATGCTATTGGTTGGACTCTTGCTAATATTAAAAGAATTAGTCCCTTAGTTTGTACTCACAAGATATACTTTGAAGATAATGCTAAAACATCTAGAGAGATGCAAAGAAGACTTAACCCACACATGAAAGAAGTGGTAAAAAATGAAGTGCTAAAATTGTTAGATGTGGGGATAATTTACCCTATTGCAGATAGTAAGTGGGTAAGTCCTACACAGGTGGTCCCAAAGAAATCACGTATTTCTGTAGTTGTAAATGACAATAATGAACTTGTATCAACTAGGATAATAACTGGTTGGAGGATGTTCATTGACTACAAAAAATTGAATTCATTAACTAGAAAAGATCATTTTCCCTTGCCTTATATGGATCAAACTTGGAAAGAGTGGCATCACATATGTTTTACTGCTTTTTGGATGATAATTCTAGATATAACCAAATTGAGATAGCTCTAGAAGACCAAAGGAAAAACACATTTACTTGTCTTTTTGGTACCTTTGCATATCGAACGATGCCTTTTGGACTTTATAATGCACTTGTGACCTTTTAAAGGTGTATGCTTAGTATTTTTAGTGACACGGTTAAGCATTTTTTTAAAGTTTTTATGGATGATTTTACTGTCTTTGGTGATTCATATGATAACTGTCTTTTAAATCTTGAAAAAATTTTAATTCGATGCGAAGAAGAGAGCCTTGTACTTAATTGAAAAAAAAATGTCACTTTATGGTTTGAAAGAGAATTGTTCTTGGTTACATTGTCTCTTATGTAGGAATCTAAGTTGATAGAGCTAAAATTGAACTAATTGCTAATTTACCTACCCCCAAAACCCTTAAGGATGTTAGATCTCTTCTGGTTCATGCTAGTTTTTATAGAAGATTTATAAAAGACTTTGATTCTATATCTAGGCCACTTTGTCACCTCTTAGGAAAAGAAACACCTTTTGAGTGAGGTGAGTCTTGCCAAGAGGCTAGTTGAAGTGCATGCTCACTACTACTCCAATCATGCAACCACCAAATTGGAGTCTTTCATTTAAAATCATGTGTGATGCTAGTGATTACGATGTGAGAGCGATTTTAGAGCAACGTAATGAGAAGAAGCTGCGTGTCATATATAATACTAGTAGAACNTCTTTCATTTAAAATCATGTGTGATGCTAGTGATTACGATGTGAGAGCGATTTTAGAACAACGTAATGAGAAGAAGCTGCGTGTCATATATAATACTAGTAGAACCTTAAATAATGCACAGATGAATTATTCCANCAAATTGGAGTCTTTCATTTAAAATCATGTGTGATGCTAGTGATTACGATGTGAGAGCGATTTTAGAGCAACGTAATGAGAAGAAGCTGCGTGTCATATATAATACTAGTAGAAACTATAGAAAATAAATTATTGGCTATAATATTTGCTTTAGACAAGTTTAGGTATTATTTAATAGGATCCCCTATTGTCATTTTCACATAACATGCAGCTCCTAAATATCTGTTGACAAAGAAAGGTACACAATCAAGACTACTTAGGTGGATCCTCTTATTCGAAGAATTTGACATAACAATCAAAGATAAAAAAAGAGTAGAGAATGTAGTGGCTGACTACTTGTGTGTGCCTATAGAGACAATGTCGATCAAATATATATTCCCTAATGAACGATTGTTGGTTATTTCGTCATTACCTTGGTTTGTTGATATTGTAAATTTTCTTGTAACAGGTAATATGCCACCATCTTGGAATACATTGGATAAGAAGAAATTCTTGGTCAAAGTGAGAAATTTTTTCTGGGATGATTCATATCTTTTCAAATACTATTCAAATCAAATTATTCAAAAATGTGTACCTGATGATGAGGTAAGTAGTATACTATCGTTTTTATCATTCAGGATCTTGTGGGGGCCATTTTTCAATGAAGGAAACCGTTGCAAAAGTTTTACAGTATGAATTTTATTGGCCAACATTTTTTAAAGATGCTTATAATTTTTGTAAAGCTTGTGAGCGCTGTCAAAGACTGGGGGGATTAACCCGTAGAAATATGATGCTTCTTAATTCGATTTTGATAATATAAATTTTTGACTGCTGAGACATTAGTTTCATAGGACCTTTTCCCACATCTTTTGGATATATGTATATTTTAGTTGAAGTGAATTATGTTTCTAAATGGATTGAGGTTGTACCGTGTTAGACAAATGATCATAAAGTTGTTTCAAAATTTTGAAAGAAAATATTTTGTCTAGATTTAGTATACCTCGAGCCATTATTGGTGATGGGGATTGCATTTCTGCAATAAACCTTTGAAACTTTAATGAAAAAATATGGTGTAACTCATAAAATTGCAACCCCTTATCACCTACAGCTAAGTGGTCAAGCGGAGCTAGTCAATCGAAAGATTACTTACATTTTAGAAAAAATAGTGAACCCTAATAGTAAATATTGGTTATTACGACTAATTGATGCATTCTGGGCATATCGCATTGCTTATAAAACCCCGATTAACATGTTTCCATATAGATTAGTATATGAAAAAACTTGTCATTTATCTGTGGAATTGAAAAATAAAGCATATTGAGCCATTAAAATGTTTAATTTTGGTCTTAACAAAGCTAGCGCTTTACAAAAATTACAGCTAAATAAGCTTGAGAAATTCGAAATAAGGCTTATGAGAACTCTAGAATTAGCAAATAACGAATTAAGGTATTTCATGATAAAAATATTTTGCGAAAAATTTTTACACCTTCACAAAAGGTTTTTTTTGTATAATTCTAGATTACATATCTTCAAAGGAAAACTTCAAACTAGATGAAGTAGTCTATATATTGTTAAAGTTTTTCCTTATGGAACAGTGGAGATAAAAAATCACAAGAATATAAATACTTTTAAAGTTAATGGACAAGGATTGAAACTATTTTTGGAAGGAGGTATAGTAGAAGTGGAATCCATCAGGTTGGTGGATCTCCACTATGAATAATTCATTTTTAACATTCAAACCAATTGTTGTAGATTGTTCTTTTCTCTTTATTTTTTTTATATGAGATATTGCACAAGTGCGTGCACAGAATATCCTATTTGGTATGTCCTTTACTTTTAACTGTGTTAATGTTGTCTATTGATACATTGGGGACAATGTAAAATTTAAAGTGGGAGGTGAGTATGTTTTACTTGTTTATTCTGTATACACTGTGCCCATGCTTCCACAATATATTGTTTGTTAAATTTTTTTTTTTTAAATTTAGTTTTTTAGAAATTATGAGGATCAAGTTTTGCCATTTTAAGAGGTAAGTGGTTAAGATTGAAATTTTTTTCTAAGCATGGAGAAGGGAACCCACTAGACCTTGCGTCCGGACAGTCAGAACACGTGGCCAGACGCCGTTGAAAAGATGTTAAAAGTTTTTGAACATTGCATCTGGATGTGGTTGAGAATATGTCCAGACACGTATACCAATCGTTTAAAATTCTAGGAGGCGCTTCCGGAATGCATGATCTTTTAGGCTGATTAATAGGGTGGTTGAGGCGCGTTCGGACGGTTGATACCATGCGTTTGGACGCATGTGGAAAAACCATAAATATGAGAAGCTTGAACATTTTTTTGAATTTCTTTTCTTCAACTAGTATACTATAAATACCTTTCCCGTTTTTCTAAATTTCTTCATCACTACTACTCTGTGGCACCTCCACGAGCTTCAATTTCCAAGAGAGCTCGTACTAGAACGCAAGACACTCAAGACGAGGACCTCACTTTTGACCCTCTCTGTTTTGAGAAGTTGGACGCCAGAGTAAGATTTTTCCAATTACTATGCAAACAAACCCTTTGTTTGCGAGAGATAGATAGAGTACGAGGATTTTGCCCGATTAGGAGTCGAGGACATTATTTGTTCAAGGAGGTGGGCTGGTTTTATGGGACGAGAGTGGCCTTGTATTCCTGTTTCAGAACGAGAATTCTACAACAATGCGGATGACTGTGGGAATGACATTTTTTGCACCTTTGTTCGGGGTAAGCACATTCGGGTTAATGCCACAACCATTGCTAGACTGACGGGGATGACTCAGGCCTGAGTGGCCAACCCGGATTATCCCCAAGCCTATTTAGGTGATGTTGTTGGGAGAGAGTTGTCGGGGGATGAAGAGTTTGTGTGGATGAATGAGTTTAGGTTTCTTCAATAGGGTGACCTGACAAACAAGTACAAGATACTGAATTTAATTTCAGTATCAAATTTTTTCCCCCTGCTGAGGAACAACCATATTTATCCAAACCGAGCCCGATTCCTCTACGCTATGGGTACCGAACGTTCTATCGACCTCCCTTCCTTGATTTTTGTTGAGATGAGACGGGTGATTATGGACCCGAAGAAGGGGTCTCTCCCTTTTGTTGGTCTGACCACTACATTATGTGAGCAGACATGAGTAGTGATTGATGCCACCATGGACTGGGCCAAGAAGATTGTAGTTCTCAACTCTGGCTCTCTACTGAAGAGTCAAAGTGTATCTAGGGCAGCAGGGGAGAGAGGGCAGACCGTTAAGCATCAGGGAGAGCCCGCAGCTGAGGAGACAGTGCCCGTGGAGGAGCAGTGGGATCAATTCCTCAACTTGGATAAGAATTTTGATTTACCAGTTGATGAGGAGATTGATCCCAGGACTGATAGGCAGTTGATGTTCGAGATATTGAGGGAGCAAAAGGAGATAAGGAGGGAGATGAGAGCTCAGATGAGGGGGCCAGGGCAGAGATCTCAGAGTCATGCAGACCCCTTATCGTAGGTTGATGTATTTCTTTTAGGTCCCGGTGGTTTGTTAGGAATTTAAAAAAAAAAAGTTTCTTTTTGTTGAAATCAAATCCTACTTTTGTTTGATTGGATTATGTGAAGGCTTGATTTAGCTATGTATGTAGCTTATAAAATTTGAATATAATAGAAGATGCATATTTTGTTCTAGTGTGTTATTAAATATCTAAATAATATTTTTATGCATAAGTTGATACCACAATATAAGAATAATTTGTTTACTTTTAAATTTGTAACTGTTTAAGCATCATATAGAACTTTATTCTATATTTTTGTATCTCATATCATATTTTTATAAAAAAAATCATAATTTTTGCACTTTAAACTTTACCAAGTTAAAAATTTGTTAGGTATTTTACCTTGAGAACTTGAAACATATAGTGGAGATGCATAAAAACCTTGGTAAGTTTTGATCCAATCTTTTTTAGAGGGTTATTACATTTTTTTTATTCAACTAATCTCCTTCAATTGTCTCATTATTTTTATTTTGATCAACATCACTATTATGCATGATTGCTCGACTTTGAATTATTTACATGAGAAGTGTGTTATCAAAATCTCTTGAGATATGATTTTAGGTCATCTTTGTTATTATTTGAGCGTAAAACTTTATTCTTTGAATATTATTATCTCTACAAGCCGTGATTGAGGCTTTGGAGTAAAATTTTATTTCTTATAACAAACATATAATAACTAAGCAATAAAAAAATTAATATATTTTAACTTTGGTTATCCCGATATTGATCTTTTATTGTTTATGTAAGTTGAGAGATATTGGTTGAGAAAAGATGATAAAAAAAAAAGGGAATTTTGTACACTTGTAGATATTTGCATTAAGATAACTTGATAAATAATTATATACATTCAATTGTCTTGATCTATAAAAAAAAAAAAAAAAAAAGATAGAAAAGAATAGCAAGCATGTATTTGAAAAAAAATATGAGCAAGTGTTGTAAAAATTGCTTTTAAAGGGTAAAGAGTAAAAGTCTATAGAAAGAAGATTGATTGTGTAATGTACATGTTCTCTCAGAATAATCTTTTGAATTCTTGAATATCCTTCGTTTGAAAACTCTATTCCCATTACAATCTTAGATAAAGATCTATCTGATCTCAAGAGTGCATTAGTAGATGTATGACTTGTGTAAATAAGGAAGATAATGGTAATTATTTATTTATTATTTGTTAATTTTCTTTCATGAGACTATGTCAAATCTTTTTCTTTTGGATTACGATTATTTTAATAGAAATATGAACATTATTTTATTTTGTTTTAAATATCTTCTTCTCACATGTGATATTTGAGGAAATAGTCATTATAATCTAAGAGAATCTTTTATGAGTGAATTATCTAGTGAGAATTGACATTGAGACAAATAGTTGATAGTTGTAGAGGTGATTGTTGGATTTATTATAGACTTGATATAGTTAATTCACACTACACACGATTTTATATGGGAACATGATAAGTGTATAAATTTGTATAGCGTAGAATTCTATATTTTGCTTTACATGTGCTTATTAATAGGCTTGCAGCTTAGAATTTTAATATTTTAGTAGCAATTTATGTTATAAAATTATTATTCAGATATTTGATGGCAGGTTGATATTTGTGAGTATCATATCTAGAAACCCTCACGAGACTATACTTGTCCACTAGAGAAAATCTAGAAGTTAAAGGTTTGTTGCATATCCTAAATGCAATCGCGAATCCTACGAAAGTGGAGGTGTTTTTATTTTATTTTTGTTTACCTTACTAGAGACTAACAAGGTCTGAGTTGGGAGTGTGTTTATGATCCCATAATATGATTATTTGATGGAAAAGATTAATCATTTGTTCAAAAAAAGTGGTAAATGTGATGATTTATTAAAGATTTGTTGTTATGATAGTAATGGAAGAATTATCTTTATTTTGTAGGAAAATGATTAAAAAAATTGGAGAGATAAAGATGGATGAAGAAGAGCAACTGAGTTAGACTTATTGGAGTGCGTGTCCGGACGGGAGATTGCTATTACGTCCAGATGGAGTTGACAGAATGAGAAGATGGACGTGCTTTGAAGAATTGAAGCATACTGCCAAGTGCGTCCGAACGATTGATATTATGCGTTCGGATGCGTGTTTTTAAAAGATGAGATTCTTGAGGAAGAAGTAGAATGTGACCAAACTTCTTGGACTAGGAAAATATAAATAGGGGAATCATCATGATGTAAAGGGACAACTTTTTTAAATATTTTTATTCTTTTTCTGATTGAAGCTTAGGATATCTAGCTAGGCTTTCTGACTAGGGTTAGAGAAGAACCTCTCGATGAAATACGGTATTGTTATTGACTTATTGGTTTAATGGTATGTGGTATGTTGTTAAATTAACTTTAATTATTAGTAAAGTTTTTACTCTGTAAAGATTCTTGAGTTATTGTGTCTTATATTTTGATTACTTGAATTTTCCTACAAGACAAATAACTAGTTATTCATTGCTCAAATTAATTACAATTTATTTCACATAATAATATAGCTAGAGGATTGTGTGGTTAAGTTAGGAATTCGATTGCTAAGAAAGTTTGATTTATTGTAGACTCTGGGCACAGTAAATACTTACAATCGACAAACAGTTCCTTGATTTTTTTTTTTTTTTTGGATAAACCTTTGGTTATAAATAATAGTGTTTTTTTGTTCTCATTGCTAAATTCACTGGCTGGAGTCAGTTGACGATTCGACTTTTGTCTGAGTTTGAAAACTAAGTCTTTAATCATTACTGTATGAATTTGAGGGAGTGTACCTAATGCTCTAGTACTTTACATATTGTTTTAATTAATCCATTTACTTATACCAATTTAAACACTCTTTTGGAAAAACATTTTTACAAGTTTTTTAACAGATTTAGTGTGAGAACTATTGTTTTTACACTTCTCTGAGGGTTCGATCTCGATTTTCCGAGTTTATATTATTTCGTATAACCTATACTTGAGTTTACATATTTATTTATTTTTATTTTTTTGTGTGTTTACATAATTAAATTTGTAGAAATAATCACATTTGTATTTGGGACTTTGTATCCTCTTCATAGCAATGGTGGTATGTAACCACCATGTTTGGGAAGTAAGGGAATTCCACATTCATGAGATAGCATTGGGTACATTCGTTCGCCTTCACGTCTCCTCACTTTTCTCTTCTGCAAGGTACCTGAAATAGGTGGTAACAGCTGAGTAAATCACTTCACTAAAGGTCATTCTTCTCAGTAATCCTCTGGCTCTCTAACCAACTCAGTTGGGCTTCTAGTTTGATAGCCTGGTTTTGGGCTCTAGCCCCAAACAGGATCTTATAACCTTGGGTTGAAAGATGAGGCCTNAATATAGCTAGAGGATTGTGTGGTTAAGTTAGGAATTCGATTGCTAAGAAAGTTTGAATTCAATCGACAAACAGTTCCTTGATTTTTTTTTTTTTTTGGATAAACCTTTGGTTATAAATAATAGTGTTTTTTTGTTCTCATTGCTAAATTCACTGGCTGGAGTCAGTTGACGATTCGACTTTTGTCTGAGTTTGAAAACTAAGTCTTTAATCATTACTGTATGAATTTGAGGGAGTGTACCTAATGCTCTAGTACTTTACATATTGTTTTAATTAATCCATTTACTTATACCAATTTAAACACTCTTTTGGAAAAACATTTTTACAAGTTTTTTAACAGATTTAGTGTGAGAACTATTGTTTTTACACTTCTCTGAGGGTTCGATCTCGATTTTCCGAGTTTATATTATTTCGTATAACCTATACTTGAGTTTACATATTTATTTATTTTTATTTTTTTGTGTGTTTACATAATTAAATTTGTAGAAATAATCACATTTGTATTTGGGACTTTGTATCCTCTTCATAGCAATGGTGGTATGTAACCACCATGTTTGGGAAGTAAGGGAATTCCACATTCATGAGATAGCATTGGGTACATTCGTTCGCCTTCACGTCTCCTCACTTTTCTCTTCTGCAAGGTACCTGAAATAGGTGGTAACAGCTGAGTAAATCACTTCACTAAAGGTCATTCTTCTCAGTAATCCTCTGGCTCTCTAACCAACTCAGTTGGGCTTCCAGTTTGATAGCCTGGTTTTGGGCTCTAGCCCCAAACAGGATCTTATAACCTTGGGTTGAAAGATGAGGCCCATCAGGATATCCAAATTGGTAAACATACTAAACATAATAGATGTTTCATTCATAGTGCTTCCATGTAGAAAACCACTTGAAACATGAACAATCAACCAGTTCAAAGAAGCTAAGCAAATAGATTTTTCAAGGTTGGCTGTCAAATATTCTGAATAGGTCTCTGATACACCATTACAAGGTTTTTCAATTTTTCTTTCAATTTTTCATTTGACACTTGTAAAAATGATGTTAAAACGGTGAATCCAGGATGATGATAAATAATCATTAGTCTAACTAGTATGTTATGGGTTTGAGTTTAGAAATTGTTTACTCACTTATCTTAGATCCCATCATACACAGAAGTCTTGTGTGCTATGTTCGACTCTAAAAAAGAGATGCTAGTTGTGTTCCATGGAAGAAGGTTTTCTTGCCCATTTGTTTTCTTTCTTTTATGACTCCTGGGTTTGCCTCTGAGACAACAGATTATGTAGCCTTTTGATTGGATTTTCTTGTCCTAGGATGCTTCAATTAGACAGAATAATCTTAGGACTAAAAAATCCTAGATGGAATTGCTTAAGTCCCACTGTTCATCTTTGTCTTCATCGAATGATAGCTAAAGATTGATGCATGAATGAGTGATGAGTATTAATTAATTACCAGATGTTCTTTCTCCACCACTAGAGATGCTGTCGTAGGCCCAACATTTCATTTTTCTTGGATTATTTATGCAAGTTATACTAAACAACAAATTTAGGCTTATATCTTCTATAGATATGGAATGGATTAAGGAAAAAGATTTGTCGAAAGTGGTTAAGTAGTTGTACATCTCTATACACGACTTGAGATTGACGGATTGACTTGCACTAGGTACGTAACAATATCCTTTCTACTCCTAAGTGGTTAAGAAATTGTCCAATTCACATATATCACTCAAGATTGAGTNTATTTTTTTTGGATAAACCTTTGGTTATAAATAATAGTGTTTTTTTGTTCTCATTGCTAAATTCACTGGCTGGAGTCAGTTGACGATTCGACTTTTGTCTGAGTTTGAAAACTAAGTCTTTAATCATTACTGTATGAATTTGAGGGAGTGTACCTAATGCTCTAGTACTTTACATATTGTTTTAATTAATCCATTTACTTATACCAATTTAAACACTCTTTTGGAAAAACATTTTTACAAGTTTTTTAACAGATTTAGTGTGAGAACTATTGTTTTTACACTTCTCTGAGGGTTCGATCTCGATTTTCCGAGTTTATATTATTTCGTATAACCTATACTTGAGTTTACATATTTATTTATTTTTATTTTTTTGTGTGTTTACATAATTAAATTTGTAGAAATAATCACATTTGTATTTGGGACTTTGTATCCTCTTCATAGCAATGGTGGTATGTAACCACCATGTTTGGGAAGTAAGGGAATTCCACATTCATGAGATAGCATTGGGTACATTCGTTCGCCTTCACGTCTCCTCACTTTTCTCTTCTGCAAGGTACCTGAAATAGGTGGTAACAGCTGAGTAAATCACTTCACTAAAGGTCATTCTTCTCAGTAATCCTCTGGCTCTCTAACCAACTCAGTTGGGCTTCCAGTTTGATAGCCTGGTTTTGGGCTCTAGCCCCAAACAGGATCTTATAACCTTGGGTTGAAAGATGAGGCCCATCAGGATATCCAAATTGGTAAACATACTAAACATAATAGATGTTTCATTCATAGTGCTTCCATGTAGAAAACCACTTGAAACATGAACAATCAACCAGTTCAAAGAAGCTAAGCAAATAGATTTTTCAAGGTTGGCTGTCAAATATTCTGAATAGGTCTCTGATACACCATTACAAGGTTTTTCAATTTTTCTTTCAATTTTTCATTTGACACTTGTAAAAATGATGTTAAAACGGTGAATCCAGGATGATGATAAATAATCATTAGTCTAACTAGTATGTTATGGGTTTGAGTTTAGAAATTGTTTACTCACTTATCTTAGATCCCATCATACACAGAAGTCTTGTGTGCTATGTTCGACTCTAAAAAAGAGATGCTAGTTGTGTTCCATGGAAGAAGGTTTTCTTGCCCATTTGTTTTCTTTCTTTTATGACTCCTGGGTTTGCCTCTGAGACAACAGATTATGTAGCCTTTTGATTGGATTTTCTTGTCCTAGGATGCTTCAATTAGACAGAATAATCTTAGGACTAAAAAATCCTAGATGGAATTGCTTAAGTCCCACTGTTCATCTTTGTCTTCATCGAATGATAGCTAAAGATTGATGCATGAATGAGTGATGAGTATTAATTAATTACCAGATGTTCTTTCTCCACCACTAGAGATGCTGTCGTAGGCCCAACATTTCATTTTTCTTGGATTATTTATGCAAGTTATACTAAACAACAAATTTAGGCTTATATCTTCTATAGATATGGAATGGATTAAGGAAAAAGATTTGTCGAAAGTGGTTAAGTAGTTGTACATCTCTATACACGACTTGAGATTGACGGATTGACTTCCACTAGGTACGTAACAATATCCTTTCTACTCCTGAGTGGTTAAGAAATTGTCCAATTCACATATATCACTCAAGATTGAGTCGAGTTTTTAGATAGGTATGTAAGGAATTAATGATTGTAAAAACTTACAATATGACCCACATTGATTTCCATCATTTAGGGTAGATGGAGAAGATTTTCAATGATAACAAATTGGGCCCCACCTTTGATCCGAGTCGAGTTTTGCATTCCTTGATAACACTATAATCTAGGATCATGACAATCACTTGAAAATTGATTTTTTTATTTTGGTAGATATCATTATAAATGTCACTTATAAACGAGGAAAAAATAAATAAAGGTTAATGTTTAAGGTATACTAACCTCCCTTACAAATTTTTCCAGTGTACATTGGAAAGAATTAAAAAAAAAAAAGAGAATCTCCCTCCGGTGTTTAGTCATGGATTACTTAATGGTAAGAAGAATGGCCAAAGGAAATGCATGCAATTAGTCATGGATTACTTAATGGTTGTGTGGAACAACAAAGTGAACTGGTGCAAGGCTGTGACATTTTATAACCACTCCCTTTGCTTTCTCCTAATTATAACAAACAATCAAGAAAAATTAACTAACACAAGAATGTCTAGCGGTGTTGGGTTAGATTTAAATGAATCGTAAATTTAGACATTAAAAGTTTAATCCTCGTTGGTGCTTCCAAACTTAGTACCGTATTATCTATTATTTTTTTAAAGTATTTATCACTTTTTGGTTGAAATTTATTAATTTTTGAAGTAAAATTTATTATTTTTTAAAAATATTTATTATTTTTCAATATCATAAAATTTTTACAAGAGAATAGATAGTTTGGTGCAAGTATGCAACTGTTGAAATGTTGAAATATCCCTAAAATGAGTAGAAAAGGACGAATTAAGTGCTGCGCATGAATTTGCATTGATGGGTGATTAGGATTTAAGAGAGAGTGGTACGAAAAATGGGGACAAGAAGATCTTAGGGCTATCTTCCCAGAAAAGATCCCCTCTTACCCAAAATTGTTTTTGTTGCCTTTGAATTTGTCAACGCTACAGTCATTTTCCACTCATTCATGTAAACTCGAATACTCATGAATATCGATAAATAATAGGTGTGAGAGTTGGACATGAGACACATGAAGTAATATCGGACCTTACACTATTTAGGGGTTGTTTAGATAATTTTTAATATAGAGATTGGATTAAATTTATGAAATTCTTCCAAACTCAACTGTTGAAACATGATATTATTTANGACCTTACACTATTTAGGGGTTGTTTAGATAATTTTTAATATAGAGATTGGATTAAAGTTATGAAATTCTTCCAAACTCAACTGTTGAAACATGATATTATTTGATGGAACATAACTCTGATACTACTTTTTAATTTTATACTACGGATCATCGTATTATTATTTATTAAATAATTAGTTATTTAGTAATTGATTACATAATACTCAACTCTATTTATATAGATAAAATACTATNCGTATTATTATTTATTAAATAATTAGTTATTTAGTAATTGATTACATAATACTCAACCCTATTTATATAAATAAAATACTATAACCTAATTCTATTATTCAGATACAACCTAATCTCTATTTTTCTTATTACATGTATAATATATCTATTCATGGTATATTAATACTTTTTCACTATAATTATATTATATATAAGATTTTTACATTAATTACCCAACAAACTCTCTTAGAGTTTAGGTCAAATTCTAATACCAATTCTTAGGTTTCCTTCATGGGATTGAACAATGTGGTGTATTTAATCACATGTTTGGTAATTGAAACAAATAACTATGAGACCCACGGATTAGTTGTTTGGAATGAATTTGCTTAAACCCACTCATCCCATGATTTTGTTGAAACTTTTATACATGAATTTTATATGCGAGTCTATTACGGGTTATGATTCAATTCTCGAATTTGAAATCTATAATCAAATAAGAAATAAGGTGATGCATTGGACTATTTTGACACAATTCATTCTATGAATACCACTTAAACCCATGAACCAAACAAGTCCTTAAAGTTTACGATCTTCGATTTTGGTACTATACGTTTATCAATTTTAGTTATTAATTTAAAATTATATAAATTACAATTATTGATTAAAATATAATAAAATATTAAATTTTTACGCATAACATATTTTTATTAGATAAAAAATTTAATTCCACATTTTAAGTACCCACCAAGCAGAACCCTTACACTGGAGAGTGTCTGCTCCACCCATCTTATCCCTAGCCACTCTACGTAGCCCTGCATCTCCAACGCCTTTGCTCTGGCTTTTGTATATGGATAAGGAAAATGTTATGGTTATTAAGTTTTTTATTTTAAATAATGTTATATAATTTTTATTATTAAATATTAATAATAATCACTTATTTATTTGTGAAAAATTATATCATATCATTTTATAAAAAAATTTAATAAGTATAACATTACCTATGTAGGTATTTAAGGGTTGGCCGACTCTCTCCCTTGTCATAGCATATACCCTTTCACTAGTAATTAGTATCGAGGGTAATTCTACAAAAAAAAATTGGTACCATATTAAAAGTTACTATGTTTTATTAGGGGTGTTTAAATTTTTGATTACCCATAATTTCTTACCTTATCCGACCCTATTGAACAGCTAGCCGAAAAAATCGGATAGAAATATAGAAGAATTTTTAATTTTTCAGTTAAATCGGGTAAGAATACGGAATAACTACTAATTTCCTACCTTATATATATATATATATATAAGTTTTAATGTTATTAATTTATTGTATTATTAAATTTATACATGTTATTTAATTGAATTGTTAAAATGATTCAAAAATTAATAACTATAAAAATTTTCACCTGATGTTCTATCCAACTTTCTCCTCGATTAATTTGGCTAGAAGTCGGATAAGAATACCACACTTGATCGAGTAGGGTAGGCCAATAAAAATTTTTTCCACAAAGTATAGAGTAGAAAGACGAAAGATCATATTTCCTACCCGTAGGGTATAGTGAACACCCCTATGTTTCATAATCGATCATGAACATTTTGATCAATTGTAATTTGACCTCAAAAATTAATAATTTTACCTTTAGAAGTTTAATTTTTATTATTTTTTCAATTATAATTTTTACCTCAAATAAATATAATTTGACCTTAAAAAATTATAAATTTTATTTCGATACCGTAATCTTTCTCTTCAACACTAGAGTAGTTTTGGAATTTCTGTTACCTCACTGTTTATTAACTATTACCCATTCGCATTTAATCACATTGGTTTTTGACCTAGTATTGTGCCTACTTCTCATAATGCAATTAGTATTTAGGAAAAACATATCTTTAATACCATCTTTTTATTTTTTTTGTCTAGTAAAAACATAACACTGTAAAGTTATTTCAGATATTTTATTTTTATTTATCATATTATTTTCACAATTAATAGCTACAAAGTACATCAAATCAAGATCTACGATTATTAATCAATTTTAATATAAGACTGAAATTTCGGGGTGTCTAAAAATTCTAATGAACAATGATTAGTTTTAAGTGCAAAATAGTATTATCAATGAGTAATCTAAAAATTGTCTGAGCCAAGATGCTTACTAAATATGTATTCCATTCTTTTTTTATGTTTTTGTAGACTTCTACGAGCATCTCTTGTTGAAGTGAAAAATAAAAGGAAAAACACCAAATGAACCTCGATATTTTTTGAAAATAGTAAATAATTATGTGAATTAAACAATTTATTGAACAAATTTTACATTGGATATTAGATAAGGGTTTCGGTTTCGACTTTAATACTATGTATTTATACATCTCAGTCATTTATTTTAAATTGAATAATCTGTATTTAGTATTAAAAAAATAAAAATTAACACAGAATATGTTTTTATTACAAATAAATATTAAATATTAAAAAATAATATTTCGATACGATAATGGGCGGGGGAAAGCCTGTCAAACGAATCGACCGGCAAAACGTGGGGACAAAAACGGCGCCACGTGGGAGGGAAAAAAAGATATACCTCAGGTGAGCGTGTGAAAATCACGTGCTTGACCCCACCATTTTTTTTTTTTTTGTCAAGCACGGGTCCCACATCACTTTAACAAATGTCAGTAGTTTTTTTTGGTATTCATATAAAAAGTCGGGAACATATTTATAATTATTAAATTTTAAATTATTTTAAAATTTTAATTAAATAATATGTATTAATTTAATAATACAATTTAATAGAAAGACCAAAAATTTTTCCTTATTTATATTTAATTTTTTTGACTAATTGTACAATAGAATCGGATAAAATGAGATAAAATAAAAAATTACGGTTAATCAACAAATTTGAAAACCCGCTTATTTCTTCTGGGATTTTTTGTTGTGACCGTGGGCCCCACAACCCTTTTTTGGTCTCGGCGTGCTAGACACACAGTAACATCCTGAGGATTTTGAAAGAATCTAAACATAATTGACTAAATACTAATTTTTTTAAGGTACCCAATCAAAAAAGTCAAGGAGTTATGAGTTTTGTAAAAAACAAACATAAGGCAGCTTATAAATAAAAAATAGGGGTTAAACTATGACATTAAAAAATTACTTTTATTACCTTAACCTTCTTTTTTAACCAAATTTTTTTTTTGGGTTTATGCCGTCACTTTTTTTAATCAATGAAAATATGACATATATATTATTTGAATTTATTTTATTATTTTTATGATCATTGTCTAAAAATGAATTAAATAAAGATTCTTTGATTTCATTACCTTATAGAATTTAACATGATTTTGGGAAAAATATTGGTCTTATCAAATAGGGTAAGGGGAAAAGGGGGGAAAAAGGGAAGAGGAAGGGACTCAATCCTCCAAAATATAGCCTTCTTAGAGCATTTCTAATAAAGTTTTGTATTTTAGTTATCTAAAGATACATTTTTTCAATTTTAATTACTCATTTTTTTAATATGCATTATAACAGATTTTTAATATTTTAACTATTTTAAAAAAATATTATTTCTCATATTTTGTACTTTGTTGAAAATGTTGGAGTGAGGGAGAAAGAAAGAATAAAGGGAAAGACAAGGAATAGAGATGTGAGACATGACAAAAGGAGGGAAAATATATTATAAACTATTTATAGATACTGCTACAATAATGCCCTAGATTAGAGCATCTCCACGACAGTACGTAAAAGACACAAAAACTTCAAATTTTAGTTATTTTGTTCTAAATTTTCATTCCAATAGAACATTTTCAAAGCATGTAAAATAGCATTTTGCTAAAGTGATATTTTATATTTAGAGTATTACTATAACAATATGTATAAATTCTTTATAATATTTTCTCTCTTCTCATTTCTTTTCTTCCATTATCTATTCTTCTCCCTTTCAGTATTTTCAAAGAAAATTAATACAAAGGGAAAGAGAAATAATATTTAAAGGAAGTAATTAAAAATATATAAAAAAAATTGGAATGTGTATTAAAAAAGTGAGCAGTTAAAATAAAAAATGTTGATATTTGAGTAGCTAAACTAATTTCTATTGTTGGAGATATTTTGGACATCTTTTGTTGGAGCATAATTTTTATCTTTGAATATCTAAATTTTAGTTATTTTGGAGTTTTAAACATTCTCTTGAAGATACTTGTGTCCACTCCCTCAAACTTTTTTTCTTACCATTATTTACATATATTTCTAATTTTTTTTTAGGAATTTTTGATTATGCCCATCTTGTTTGTATCAATTATTAGACCTATACTATTGATTATCAATTTTTTTAACACATTCAGATAAGTTTTTGGATATATTGAAGTTATTTTATAGTTATTTTTTTTTGAATTTTTTGCTTGTATACACTGTAAATAGTGTTTTTAGCCATTTTTATTTAATAAAATTTTAAGTGTCTAATATAAAATAAAATGAAAATAAATATTAATATATTTTAAAACATCCACTCAAAAATAATTTTTTAACTCCCCCCCTGATTGCCAAGGTGAAGGAAATTAAACAATACGAACTCAGAGATCATTGAAAAGGATATATCTTTTGCAAGGATCATGGCCTATTAAAAAAGAAAGTCTTTGCCTAGAGGTTGCTTTTATAGAACTTTCTTAAAGAGTTTCGACTTTATGAGAGAAAGTAAAACGACCTTCCTTCTCAATCACATGTATATACAATACATTGAGATCATGACAACATTTTACTTGCAGCTAGGAGTGTCAATTACAGTTGCCTATATCTATGGTCCCAAAATTGCAATATTTATTTTTTCTCCCGATGTATAGAGTGAGCTCTCGTTTATTATATAATTTACTCACCCAATAAAACGACCGGTATAAATAAGTTCGGAAGAATTACATTCAGATGTTTTAAAATTTGTCACTTAATTACCTAAATTTATTGATATTTGAATACATACAGGCTCCCTGAGATTGTATGTGCATAACATTTAGACTCTTACCATTAAATGTTTATTAGTATATCCATTAATAAATTACACTCAGATTTCCTAAAAATTGTAATCGTGTAATACTTAAAACCTTCAAGTTTAAAATGTTATAATTAAATAAAAAAATACTCCAATCAAATATAGAATATCAAATATTTTAAATTTTAAAACTAAAATTTATGTTCTATTGTATTATTTACTGAAATAAAATCAAAAATAAAAAGTCAATTTTTTCTTAAAAAATCGTAATTTGTATACAATTATAGCATCTATTAGAGTAAAACTAAAAAAAATCAAACAAGGGATCAAACTATAATTGACACAATATATTCTAACTTTAATTGAGGTAATTTGGTAGTTTAAGTTGGTCTTTTAAACGACTAAATTAAATTCTAATAGATAGTATAATTGTATATTAATTATGATTTTTTTAAGAAAAAATTAGATTTTTATTTCAATATATGTCATAATAAAATATGAATTTTAGTTGTAAAATTTAAAATATTTGATACCCCCAATTAAAGTTAACATTTTAAAATATAAAATATTTGATATTCCACAATTAAAGTTAATATATTTGATTGAAATATTTTTAATCTAAATATAACGTTTTAAACTTGAGGAATTTTAGTATTACATGTTTACAAATTTCATGGGGTCTAAATATAATTTATTAACAGATATACTAATGGACAATAACGGTAGGGATGTAAGTGTTACGCACCTACAAATCTCAAGGGATCCGTGTGTAATATTTCAAATGTCAAGAAATCTGAATGATTAATGACAAATCTCAAAAAGTCCGAGAGTAATTATTCTAAGTAAGTTCTTATCTACTTTGTTACAATGTATGCCATTGATCGATCGTATTGCTTGATTATTAATTGAACCGAATTCGTTAACCTAATTATATTTTGTTATTGAATTGACAATGACCCTTATTATTGGGTAAGACCCGTTGTCAATTTAATGATTATGCTACAGAAAATATGATATTAGCATTAGTGAGACAGGAAGGGTTTGGAGTTGCCCACAGAATATTTGGTGTAGAGATTTGAAAGCAACGTATCACATACGAAGAAAGAGATAGGCACGTTGTTAATGTAATTAGCAACCCACTCACCCCCAGTGTCACGGGGGCATGGGAATTTGTCGTTTTAATAGAATTTCAAGGGAAAACGACTTATAATGAGGACTGCCCTGTTGGCGTATGGACGTATGGTACTGTGCCGCTTTAAAACGGGTCATTCCGAATTGATCCGAATTCAATTTAAATACTGCTAGAGTTTATAATACTTTTTTATTTTTTTTTTGTTTTTCTACCCATGTTGAGATATGGGTTTTGTGTAATGGCAGTCGAGCCTAACTCGAATGAGTGCAATTGGATTGAGAATTGAAAACAAATTGAAACCCGAGTTATCCAATCTAATACTTAAACCTGAATTGAATTTTAATTTAATTTGACCGTTTAATTAAAAGTGTTGTAACCCAAAAATGTAAGAGATGAACCTTGTTTCAACCTAAATTTTAACACAACCTTTGTTCAAATACTTTTTAAGTAACATTTATTTTGTTTTTAATTCTTTTTTTGTTTGCGTTTGTTGAACTAAATCGTAGATATAATAATTTGTGTTTACATATAAATATAAACATAAGATTTATATATTAGAATTCATATATAACTTTTGCTAGATATCCATCATGCATGTTCTTATTTTTGGACATAATTATTTTTTGTTTAAAGAAAAATCTTTAAAATTTAATAATAAATGGCACATTACCCATTAAGTGATGCATAATACAAAAAAAAAAAAAAACGTATAAAATCATACACACATGGACCTTAGAAAATGACCCATCTTGTGAGCAAATTTGTGATGGTTAGTTCTTTCATTTAACACTTCAATAGTGATGGTCAATGAGGATTTAATTGGTTGAGAGGCCCTATGGGATGGTGCCATTCTTGTGGTTACCTAGTTTTTTTTTTTTTTGGGTAATTTAGTGAGAATAAAACTCGTGACGTTCGAGGCTATGATTCATCAATGTCCAACCGTTTGTTGAGTTATTTATTTTAAATTTTATTTCACTGACTTATTGTGTTTATATGCGGTATCATTTTTTAATTAGATTAAAATCAAAGAAATAATTTATTATAATATTGTCTCAATGTACCGCTCTGAATAGTTCGTTGTGTACAATTAAGCAAGGTCAAGTTCGGATCTACATGCATAAGACGGTTTGAAGAAAGTTTCTGGGACACCCAAAGCTGCGCGCGAAACCGCAAGGCCAAACCGATGAGAGAGAGAGAGAGAGAGAGAAATAAATTTCGCTTGACACCTACCGCTTCAGTATTTGTATTTATTCACCGTCAGTAATATCGCGACGGAAGAGGCTTTGTAATATTAAAAATTGAATATTAATCGTAAAATATTTATTTTTAATTATATAATTTAAAATTAAATAAATAAAAAATAATAAAGAAGTAACGTAGAGAAGAGAAAGATAAGCGTAAATAATGAGATTATTTGATATTAAAAAATATATTAAAATTGTCTGACATTATAGGGGTGTGCAAAAAAAAATGATGTTTTTTACTTGAAAATAAAAAAATTTGGATTAATTNACTAATCGTAAAATATTTATTTTTAATTATATAATTTAAAATTAAATAAATAAAAAATAATAAAGAAGTAGCGTAGAGAAGAGAAAGATAAGCGTAAATAATGAGATTATTTGATATTAAAAAATATATTAAAATTGTCTGACATTGTAGGGGTGTGCAAAAAAAAATGATGTTTTTTACTTGAAAATAAAAAAATTTGGATTAATTTTATACTATTGGATCAAATGAGATAAAAATCCAATCAATCATAATTATTACTGCTTTTTTTGTAAGTTAAGAATTCAATTTTTTAACTATAATATTAGATAGATGGATAAATCTTATAAATTTTTATAATCTTTTAACTAATTATTCTAATTTATTCCTTGAATAGTTATATAGTTTATTTAATTAAGACAAATTCTATTAAAACTAACTGATAAATAAATCAAATTCTATTAAGATCTATAATATAAAACATGACATATTTTAATAAGTTTATCTGAAGATTTAAAATAAATTTATCCAACGACTACTAATATCTCTTTTAGAATTATTCATATTACACCGTACATTAGTTATATCTAATTTATTTATATTAAATGAGATAATAAAATTAAATATTAATTTATCTCATTTNAAATTTAAAATAAATTTATCTAACGACTACTAATATCTCTTTTAGAATTATTCATATTACACCGCACATTAGTTATCTCTAATTTATTTATATTAAATGAGATAATAAAATTAAATATTAATTTATCTCATTTTACCGTTAATTTTAACTGTATTTATTGAGCAGATTTCCCCTTGTCCTAGTGCAGAGCACCCGCCTTTCTCTCTCTCTCTCTCCTTTCTTCAGATTCTCTGTTACAGCAGTGATCCTTCAGGTGCTTCAAAGTTGAGAAGAAGTCCATATTTCTGCTTCTACGTTCAGACATCTGCATACGCACATATTCTCTGTCTTTCAGAGAGAGTGAGAGAGGGAGAGGGAGAGGGAGAGGGAGAGGGAGAGAGAGAGAGAGTTCTGATATTTCCTATCGACAATATAATACGAAGCAGCGACAATGTCAGCTCGCCGAGAGGACGATCCTCGTATCCATGGCATCAAATCTCAAATCCGTGTTGTTCCTGACTTCCCAAAGCCAGGTACAAAACCCACACACACACATACACTGTCTCTCTCCTCTCTCTCGATGCACATATAGATATTCGTACAGCGTCTAACTAAGGAACCTCATTTTTCTTTGCGTTTTACTAAATTTGCTTTAACAACCATTTTGATTATATGTTTAATAATGGACTCACTGGCAGGGATTATGTTTCAAGACATCACCACACTGTTACTCGACCCTAAAGCCTTCAAAGACACCATCGATTTGTTCGTCGAGCGTTACAAAGGCAAAAATATTTCAGTTGTTGCTGGTAAATGCTAATACGCTGTCTACAATTTTCAGTGTTTAGGGTTCTTTTTTTCTCTCTGTCTCTCTTCCAATGCTATATCAACTGTGGGATCCCTAAAACATATAGGTTGGGGCTGTAATCTGTAGTTTTTACCGTGTTCTATGGAGTTTTTGGGTGACTTTTTGAATGCTTTATGAGGGATATTGTGGAGGTGACTGTGAGTAAGGAGTGATTTTGGGTTTTGAACATTGTGGGTTGGTAGTGGGGTTTCTTATGTGAAGAAGATTTTGAGCGGCGCAGAAGGATTTGCCGGGTATGTGCTGCAGTGGAGGGTGGTGGTTGGTGAATAGTGATGAATGGACCCACTCGCGTCATGATGATAATGGTCTTTAGTAGATTGAATCGATTTGTACTTTTTTTCTTTTCTTGTTTGGCTTCATTATATTGTGGATTTCAACGCCAAAACTGTTGGACGAGTTGATTCTGAGCCTCTCTATTCATTCACTTTCTCGGCAATGACTTTTTCAGAATTCCTTATCTGTGACTCTGTAAGTGGCATTTGAGTTTCCGATGATCAATAATTGCTGGAAAGATTTTCAATGTAGGTCTGGAGTCCACTACAATTAGTGGGGTTTCATTGTCTTTTTCAATATGGATGGTGAATTCTCTGTACGATAGTTTTTGTTCTGTTTGCTGAACAGAGCCAGTGATTATTGTATTTTTTAGTTTCATGTCCTTTGTGCTACCCTGTTTGCAGTAATGACGTGGAAAACAACTGCAAATTTTATTGTTGAATAAATGGGGTATAATAAAAGCAAGGAAAGTCAGTTGATAATAAAATTTATACAGAAGATAACCTCTAAATGTTCTTGTATTGATAGCTTTTTTTGGGTAGATGATATTGCCATTGCCTCAAACTCATGGGAAGTTGATTGACTAGTAATGAACTGATCAATGCATTCGGTTTTTGATTTCATAGCATATGATTCAAAATGGTTTGTTTCCATAATATTACGTTCTTATTTTGTCCTGTGTATTCATTGTTTCTATTTGTGTGTTTGAGGGGACACTTCATTCCTATTTTGTTTGTGGAACTTTTGTTGCTAAAAATTGCTCCAAGTTGCAAACATTTGTGGTTTTACTTGTAGTATAAGAACTGGCTGGATCTTAGTTTTCAGTTGTCACATAATCGATAGCATCTGTAGTGAAGGTGCAAGCCAACACACTTTTCATTTATCTGTACATCATAAGACTGCACTCTATCACTTAGGGTGGGCATAGGCTTGGCACAATCACAATGATCATGGTATGCCAAGGTTTTGCAACGTTGCATATCTAGTTAAACATATTTAGGAAGAAGGGTTTAGGTTGAAAAGGCACCACTGCTTTACCTTGCGGTATGCACGGAAATTAGTAGTTGTTTGTCGCTCACAAATGCCTTGCTTCTTTGCTTGCTGCAGATGTCTCGAGTTACTGATGTTAACTTTTCTTTCTTTTTTTAAATCAGCATCATATTTTAGTCAAAATATTACCATTATCAAAAAGCTTCTATTTGATCTATTCTTGACAAGGTTAGTCCTTGCATTGTGTTATAATTTTGGATTGCTTTGGTTTTGCTAGGAATAGAGGCTCGGGGTTTTGTATTTGGTGCTCCCATTGCATGGGCAATAGGAGCAAAGTTTGTCCCCCTGAGAAAACCAAGGAAGCTGCCTGGTATCTTTCGTCCTCCTTCAGTGACTCCTGCTTTGTAGTGGTAAACTTGCATGCATATCACTAGCTTCCCTTGGTATGTTCATATGTCTCTTTTGCAATATGTTGGCTCCTGCGCTGATGCTGTTATGATCTGCTGTTGTGCTTTGGATTTGTTTCCTCACATCATCAATTCAATCATAAGGTTTCCCTACTCAAATAATTGGTGATGTTTCTTGTTATTTGATTAAGATGCTTCTTTTTATTGATAATCTGAATTTGTTGTCTGGGCGTTATATGATTAGATATTCCTTTGCTTTCCAAGTAGTTCTTTTGGAGGGATAATTAATTGTTAAGACTCTGACTGTGATCGAGTAGTTTTTACTGATTTCTACTGCCCAATGATACTTTGAATGCTATGTCTTATTTGCTAGATTTTCGAACCATACTTGACAGAAGATATTTTTGGTGTTCTAGATGTGCTTTTTTGGGGAAAATACCAAAAAGGAAAGAAAAAAAAAGAAGCTGAAACAGGAAAATTGCAGTTACCATGGGCCGCAGAATGAATGCTATTGGTCTANGTGTTCTAGCTGTGCTTTTTTGGGGAAAAAACCAAAAAGGAAAGAAAAAAAAAGAAGCTGAAACAGGAAAATTGCAGTTACCATGGNGCGTTCTAGATGTGCTTTTTTGGGGAAAATACCAAAAAGGAAAGAAAAAAAAAGAAGCTGAAACAGGAAAATTGCAGTTACCATGGGCCGCAGAATGAATGCTATTGGTCTACTGCGTGCCAATTTAGTGTTACAATAGGGAAAATAACTGTGTTTTCTGAATTTTCTGCAATACTCTGGTTCATTATAGGATTATTTTTTTGACATTCTGTTTGGGTTTCTGAGGAAAAAACAGTATAGAAGTGAATTGTCAATTTGACACTTGTGCACAAACACATTGTTAATTTTACTCCATGAGATTTCTTTTTTCCAATACACTTTTTGACTGTAAACAGTATGTAGTTGGACCTTGCAAGTTGAATCTGTGCTGGACGTTATGTTCTTAGATCTGGGTCAATGTGGAGCATTAAATTGTCCGTTTGACTGATTTTACCTACTCAATAAGCAAGAACTTAGAGCATCTCCAAGCTACCTCTCTAAAATAGTTAGCCAAAATGTATTTAAATATTACATTCTCTACTTTAACTATCCACTTTTACAAATTCACTCCAATCACACTCTCTATTTTAACTAATTACTTCATCCAACTTTCACTAACTTCTAATAATTTAAAAGAAATACAACATATATATAGAGAGATAGAGAGAAAAAGAGGTAGAGAGAAAATTTAGAGAGGTTAAATGGCTCTCTACATTTGGAGAGCCATTTGGGTGAAATGGGAAATAGAGAGTGGGTTGGTGAGGATTTTTTGTGTTTGGCGAGCTAAAATAGCTAAAAGAGAAGACATAGAGAGTGGGTTGGAGATGCTCTAAGAATGGGTTTCCATGTGAGTATGCATCTGCTAGTGTCCACATATATTGCAGATAGAGAAAGAGAGGAGACAGGAACATCTGAGGCTTGGATGGGTTAGTTTTGAGGTTATCACACACATAACTCACATTAATATACATATCACGATCATGATAATGCAAATAATTCATCAGAAATGGCAAAAGAGAACAGTTACACAGCTGTTACGCAAATTTGTGGCTCAATTGAGAAAAATGTGGGGATGAGATTCAATGCTCGAAACTGTGGTTGTTAGGTGAAGGAATAGAGAATAGTTGGCCAAAGAAAAAGGGAGAGACAAGCATATAGGTGAAGAAATAGGAGGCCCCCTGGTACGGCTGACTGTTAGTTATGCTTGATGACCCATCTACTCAAGACATTGGTCCTACTTGAAGCTAGTTTGGTGCCCATCTTTCATAGCAACTTCACCAATGTGCTTCAGTTATGCCTTTTCATAAGTGAACTTTTGGAAGTTTGCAAAAAGCTTAAAGCAAGTAAGAAGTTTTCGGGGAAAGGAAATAAAATGCAGAGCACATTTACTTCCATTGTCTTTGAATATTTCTAGAATCTGCAATTTACTTTAATTTTGTCCTATAATGCTTACGTGTTGTGCTAAATTGTGCAAACTTAGAATGGAAAGTAATGTGGAGAGCAAAAAGCAACTGTAGAACAAATTTGAAGCAAATTTGTACAGAGATAAATGTGTTCTGAATTTTCTTTCCTTTCTTTGAAGGCTTCTCATCTGCTGTCAGTTTCTATTGGTTAGTGACTCTACAAGATTGACATGAATATACAAATATTGTAAAATTTGCATGAGTAATCAGTTCTTGCAAATAAAAGCTATTAATCATGGCCATGACCCATTTACACAATAATTATTATACCAAGATGATCCAGGATGCTCAACCAACAAGTTGCATCTATGGGAAAAACTTACGGTACTGAGTCGGAACTGTTTCAGAAAAATTTAAAGTATAACGAAGCCAATTTAGAGTTCAACGAGGTCTAAAAATTGTGGATCAATCCTAAAAAATACAGATTGATCCATTTTTTTTTAGATCAATCCTAAAACACCATTGAATTGCAATTGCAACTTGGATGTCCACCCTCTCTGTTTCATGTACTGCTTTATGTACATTTTCTTAATTAATAAAATTGTTTTTTTATTATAAAAAAAACAAAAAAAGAATTGCAACTTGGCACGGTTGAGTTATCACTTGACTTGAATTTGTCAAAACTTTGGGTACAGTTTCAGTGGAGTAGAAAAATCTGTCCATATGCCACAGTGTGTAGCCTATTTTCGTCGTATTCTAGTCTGTCCTCAATGCAGTAGTTTTAAAACTTGGCATTATGCTATATTCATTTTACTTTGTTTCTCACTAGAAGCTTGTTAAAGCACTTTAGTTATATTTACTGTTCTTGATCAAAATTTACCTTAATTTCAGGGAAAGTTTATAAAGAAGAATATATCTTGGAATATGGAAGCGATTGCCTTGAGATGCATGTTGGAGCGGTTGAACCTGGTGAGCGAACTTTGGTGGTTGATGATTTGATCGCCACTGGTGGCACCCTTTGTGCAGCTATGAATTTGCTGGGTATCCCTTTTGTATATCTCTCATACAAGCTTAATGAGGTCCACTTTGTATAGAACTGTTCTTCATTTGAAATCCCCGAGTACATAAATTGAAAATGTTTTTGTATCTTGAGGAACCAAAATTTGCTTAAAGATGTGCGTGCATGTTCCATAAAAAAACATGAATTAAGTTAGATGCAAATACGGGAATAATGATTGAAGCAACCGATCAAGGCATCCAGTTTCAGTTACAGTTAATGGTGTTTAGCTTAAGCAAGGGTTAGGTCATGTTTAGTTACCTCTAAAATGTACAAAGCATTGTCTGCTTTGTCAGTATTATGCCTATTGGTCGAAAATACTTATGGAATATTATTCACTGTCAATTAGGGGAGAGTTGAAACAATTGTCATTGCCTTGATAGTATAGTGTATTCTGCCTTTTTAGCAACAGACTTTTTGGAACCCTGATATGTATGGCTTTCTAGGATTGGGAGTTGGAATAAGGCAATCCACTTTGGACATATCTCAATGGCGTTTCTGGGGAGAGGTGAAGGATTTAATTTGTTGCTGGGTCTCCAAGGCTTGCTTATGCTGTGTCATACCTTTTTAGAAGGTGTGTAGGAGATACTTTGGCCTTGTAAGGAAAATTGGCGGACAAATGTCCAGCTCAAAGTGGATGTTCTTCCTTAAAGAGGACCATGGATGGAAAGTTGGAGTTGAGTTGAATTTCAGAATTCTTTTTAATGATTTAGGAATTAGAACATTATAATTCTACACGAGTTATTTTGATCCTTCCCCTTCCCCTTCTTATTCTTCCTCTCTCTCTTCTCTTTGTTT
This sequence comes from Ilex paraguariensis, assembly GCA_963454935.2. NCBI lineage: Eukaryota > Viridiplantae > Streptophyta > Magnoliopsida > Aquifoliales > Aquifoliaceae > Ilex > Ilex paraguariensis. Next base: position 120,886 of record CAUOFW020005658.1, on the reverse strand, counting down.
TTGTGTCTGCAACTTACTGTGTGGGGGCTGCATCAGCTCCTCTTTGAAGTAACCTGATCTAATGGTCCAATTTTTGAAATTATAATGAAGAACATTGAGTATCACATATCACTAATGCCATTTTGGTTGAGGCATTCCCAGATAAAGCTTAAGGATGCATGCACCAAAGGAGACAATTGAGCTGACATTTTGGTATCAGTAGGAAATTTGCTAATGTTTATTCTTTTCTAAAATTTTCACTAATGTATCTACCCCAAGTTTTGTAACTGCAGATGCAGTCTTTTTTTTTTTTTGTTTTCTCTTGTTGATGATGTGCATCCTCTTGTGATTAAAAGATAACATTTTGTTCCAAGACAGCCCATCTGATACTTCAGAACAGTAGAGCTTAATTGTTACTTTGTTCATTGGTTATGACTACTTTAATTCTGTTTAGAACAGAATCATGCTCCACTTTTGTGTATGTTATCTGTCTTTGTAAGATGTGTAGACGAGGTAATCTTTCTGATTTAAAATTGTGGTTTTTCAGAGCGGGCTGAGGCTGAAGTTGTTGAATGTGCATGTGTGATTGAATTACCAGATCTAAAGGTGAGCTTTTCCATTTTCTTTTTCTTTTCCACTCTCTTGTATTTGTTTCCTTTTTCTGTTTCAATATCAGTTTCCCAGTTGTGTAGTATAGTTTTTTGCCAATTCCCTCACTTGTATATTTGTTCCCTTGATCCTTATCGATAAGTTTGGTGTGGGAAATACAAACACAGGAATCATTGAAATATCTTTTTGATTGAAAGAATATTAGTCATATCATACATTACTCTACTAGAATCCAATGGAAAGGGATACATATGATAGGAAATTCATTCCAACCTAATTCTTCTGAAATTTTCTAATGGGCTTTTACCAGAATTAGAATTATAGATGGATATTGAGATATGATTTATTGGAAAGCAGGAAAGCATAGGTGTTAGGATGGCCCCTCCTGCAGCCTCTATTGATTTGTTATACATTGTTGTTTTTGAATTTTTTCTCAATTCTTGTGTTTATGTTTATGTTTATTATTACTTTGGATATGTTGCAGGGTCGTGAGCGGTTGAATGGCAAGCCTCTCTATGTTCTTGTGGAGTCTCACTAGCACTGGCAGGTGATGATACGATTCTGTTGCCATGCTGCAGCACAGCAAAATGTACATTAGAGGGCATCTGAAGATCATCTTTCATTTTTTTCTCCTCCATTTCTTTTAGTAGATTTTGAGGAAGAGAGTCAAGACCCTTAACTTAATTTTCTCCACTAGCTTAGAAACATTGAGGCTTCCTGCTTCCTGAATACAATGTCATTTTGTTGCAACAAAGCTTAAAGGGTTATCTTCACTAATCCTTTGTTTTGAGCTGATGACCACGAAACAAACAGTGTGAAGTTATCAGTGTTTAGTAACAGTTTTATTGGTTTGCACTCGAGGTTGCTCCACTGTGACCCGGAGGTCACGGGTTTGAGTCGCGAGCTTACAAAAGTAAGACTACGTATATCTAATTTTTTCCAGACTTTGTAATGGCGGGAGCCTCGTACATTAGATACGCCTATTTACTTGAATTCATATATGTTTTCCATAGAGCATATTACTATTTTTGCAAGGGTTTACAGTATATATGGATAGACTAGAAGATTGATGTGGTTTCTAAATTATCAAATGATAGGCCCAACCACTACACCACTCGTAAGAGACGTTAGGTTGTGAAGTTTTCATTATAGAAAGTGACCATACATCATGTGTTGTCCCCTTTTATTTTCTTCTAAAGAGAAGCAAAAGAAGGATCCAAAGGGGCCTTAACCCTACTTTTAGTTATCATTCATCTCTAAGAAGAAGAGAGAAGTTTTGGGTAGGTTTGGCTAGGTGGTTTAGGAGCTACCGTTCTCGGTCACAACAATATCCCGAGTTTCACTAGTCATATGGTGATCTCTCTCTCTTTTTCTCTAAATAATATCTTACGTTCATTGTTGACGTAAAAGACGATAAAGAAAGAAATGAAATAAAAAAAAAAATCTCATATTTCTTATATAGTGGTTTCCATCTCTCTTTGTTTGAAGAATATGTCAGATGTAGGTAAGAGGCGAAGAAGAAGATGAGGAAGGAAAGGATATAAAAAAATTTCTTATCCACTTTTAGCCATGTAACATTTTGTTTTTTCAGGACCCCACAATGGTTGATTTAATGATTTTAGGCACAATAATACTTTAGAAGGTAGGAAAGACATAATTGCCTAAATAACTAAGAGATTTCAGAGAAAGTAAAACATAAATTTTTTGTAAGTATAGTCTATTCATGCCGGGACTAAAATATTTATAAGAGATAAATTTTTCATTGTCCGAAAGAGTTGTTTGAGTTTACAACTTATTATTATTACTATTTGAGTTACCCTTTGGGGTTGTGGTACTCTTCGATTCATAGGTTTTCAACACTCTTAGAAATGAATAATTTNGGGATAAATTTTTCATTGTCCGAAAGAGTTGTTTGAGTTTACAACTTATTATTATTACTATTTGAGTTACCCTTTAGGGTTGTGGTACTCTTCGATTCATAGGTTTTCAACACTCTTAGAAATGAATAATTTCGATCTTTTTTTAATTTAAAATTCGGCAACACAGTGGTTACCAAAGAAAAAAAAAACTGTTGGTTTCTATAAAAAGGCAAAGGTGGGATTAAAAAGGGACAAGTTCATTGCCATTAACCAAATTCTGTTTTGGCAATAAAAAGTATGATAATAATTACTCAACAGCAATCATCTAGAGCCACTAAACACTTTGCAATAACATTGTTTAGAAAAAAGAGTGATGATGATTTGTAATCTTCTTCTTGCCACTGAAATTTGTCTTCAATCATTTCAACACAAGGCCAAATGTATATTTTTATTTAAATATTTGGGGTAATTCGTATTTGAAAGTACGGTACAAGGTGAATAATTTTGAAAAGAATTTTAGTGGCCGTTGAATGCGCATATTTGAAATCGTCGAATAAATTTATTAAAATCTGTCATGTTTTATATTATAAATACTTTTAAAGGAAAAAAATTGATTTAGTTGCAAAAATTAGAAGCATGTAGATTATCATTTTGTAAAAAAATTGTTTATGCATCTCTTGGGGGCATGAATTAGACACTTGAACAAGTCCGAAAAATGATAAAACCCAGAATAAAACCTAATCAATACTCGAGGAATAAAATCAATTTTGTCTTTTCAAAGTTTGAANAGCCCAGAATAAAACCTAAAACCTAATCAATACTCGAGGAATAAAATCAATTTTGTCTTTTCAAAGTTTGAAAATATCATCCCATAAATAGCATTAATTTATTGACACGTTAATTCACAATATATTCTCATAAATCGGAATTGATAACCTTTTCCGGTCACTAAAAGTAAAAACCCTTGATTTTTACCATTTACTACTTGTGTGTAACCCTTGATTTTTACCATTTACTAGTGTGTAAATGAGCCTTTTAAAAGCATTTACGTTGCTAACGCATAGTATGGTGTGGTCCCACACAATTGTACAAGAGCCAAGAGGGGTCCATTTAGGCTATCAGCAACACCAGATGGAGACTAGTAGAGAATTTTTGTCTATGTACCTTCACTGTGAGAAATTACCAATAATACACATCAAATAATTGACTTTTTCGATCACAGATTAAACAGAATAAATCTTTTTTTTTTTTCTTCTGTTCGTGTCGATTATTCATCCAATCCAAAATCACTACTCAGTGATTGATCCCCGTAACTTAAGCCGAGTTAAAACAAATCCGTAAAAATTAACCAATGCAATCCTTAAAAAGGTGATATCAAGCTCCATCGTTATATCATGTTTAAAATTGAAAAATATACATCTAATTATCTTCGAATCATGACGAAAATATTATTTCATAAATTACCCTTTTTTACACAAAATAATCATAATCGATTATTGATAATACAAGAAGAAAATATAATAAAATGTCAAAATGGTAATGAAATACCTATCATCTGTCAACACAATCTTCTCATAATCACAATTAAAAAAATAAAAGGAAAACAAACGGATTGATATCTCTCTAATACACTTTTTTTTCGATTTTATTTAATAAATTATTTATCATATATTTAAGTGAGATTTATTGTATATAAATTAATCTCACTCTTTAAAGGTAGATAATCCGTCAAGAAATTAAAAAAAAATGCATTAGAGAGAATTTAAATATATATATAAAAAAAAAGTGGACAATATTCAAGAAAGAAAAAGAAAATTGGTCTTGATAAATGCAAGGAAAATATTTACTTCGTCCAATGAATTTTTACAATTTATAGATGATAAGAAAGCAAGGCAACACCGCAGGTGAATCAAACAGTAGCAACTCGCCATTGTCCCCACTCACCGAGTCGAAACCCACTCGTCTTTCAAGCAACGAGTCAAAACCGAGTTGCTTGCAAACCCGACCGGCAATGACCCGACAAACCAACATGGCCCTCCTTCCACTCCCACCGCCTGCACTTTCATAGGCCGCCCCACTCCCTGAAAACGTGAATATCGCCGCCCCTTTTCCTCCTTGAAAAGCGTAAGCGCTACCGCATTCTTCATACGCGCCGCCATTGGTTGGCTCCAAGCAATAAAACCTCATCATTTCATTCCCATCCGCAATACATCGCGCGTGGTCTTCACTACCACCTTCAACCCCTCCTGAACTAGCCCGAGACTTCACCATCTCTCGATACTCCTCAAACCGGATCACGGTTCGCTGCAAATTCTGGACCTTGAAAACCATTTCAATCCGACCCGAGAATACTTTGGGTGACCAGCTTGTGTGAAAGAGTATCTCTACCACATTACGTGAAGGGTGGCCCTCTGATAGCTCAGTGAGAGCAGGAAAAAGAGGGCCTGGGGGCCGCAGGTGGCGCGTGGAGGTACTGGTTCGAGCACCGTTAGTGGGTTGATGTGAAGCGTGTTCGGGTTTTCTTGAACTGGGTTGTTTGGTTGGTGGTGATTGTGGTGGTTTTCCTTTTGTGGGTTTGCTCACTTTGTTGTGTTTAGTGGTTTGAATGACGTCTTTGAGATTTTGACACCCATTTCTGCAGCTTCCACTGTTGGGTATAAGGGGGTGGATTTTAGGGTTTGTCTGATGGTTTTGGCGGCGGCGGTGGTGGTGAACAACGTCGTCTACGGCTCTAGATTTGCATTGTAGCGACTTGACCCATCTAGTCGCCATTGAGGACAGCAATGAGACTTTTCAGGTTCCCAAGAGACCCTTCCCCCCGCTCTCTCTCTCTCTCTCTCTGTGTGTGTATGTATATAAATACTACGTTGTTTGGTTTCTTTTGTCTCTCTGTATCTGTGCAATTAGGTGTTGGTGTTGAGCTGGAATAGAATGGAATGGAAGAGTGATGGCGCGATATTATAAGAGGATATGGACCGTATGTGGTGTTGATATTACCAGGTTACCCTTCTGAACGGTAGGGAATTACCCACGTGGACTCTGTCTGTCTCTTTCTACATCGGAAAGATAGAAACAAGTCGTTCATTTCATGACAGAACAAATTACATTTATGATTCCGCTCAAGAACTCATCAATGGCTCTCAGGAGGGCGAGAGAGAGAGTTGATGTAATTAATGTTTTCTGCACCTACTGTTTAATATTACCAGTGCCTTTATCAGCGTTCGATTTTCGATCAATTGTTCTCGCTCGAATGATGATGAATAATCTTTGACCATGATCATCATATAGTACCATTTGTGTGTTCTCCCTCTATTTTTCCCTCACTCTTTGGAAGGAGAAAGAAAGTTGAGAGAGCGAGAGACTAATTATGGTGAAACTTGAAAGGATGATTCTATAATTTTTGTTACATAATGTTATTATCCCTGTAATTTTTTTGGTGAGTTGATAACTATATCAATAAGGTTGATAATCAAGCCAAACTTTACGAGTTCGAGTTGAACCTATCAAACTCATTTTTCATAAATAAATTTAAAAAATTGTTCAAGTAAATACGTCTAACCTAAAACGATCCGAACTTGAGCCGAGTGCAAGTAGTTTGTCTATTTTACATATAGAAAAGTCTAAAAAACTATTTAAGTTCGACTTGTTTAGAATACGAGTCAAGTCTTATCTGAATCAAACTCGAATAACTCGACTCAATTATTTGTTCTATGTATCAATCTTTAACATAATCTCGAAAAAAAAAATAATATAATAGATAATTTAATATTTTATGTCGTATCAAAAAATAAAATTAAGCTGTAAATCTTAATTTAATTGAAGTTATTTATAGTATTTGATGATGAAAATAATTATGAAACAATATCACATTATGATTGAACTAAAAAGAGAATATTATATCAAAAAATAATTTTTCCATACACATGTGAAGTCTACAATGGTACTGAAAATGAATCATCTTGTGTCTGAGTTCTTTTATTTCATTTAATGTGTGCCATATTGTTATTTGTTCAATTTAACGCAATTTTTCTAAACAAGTTCTGCTTTGGAAGAGTATTGACTTTATTTACAAAATTCTACTAAACTCTTAACGCTCTCGAGCTTTGAGAGTGAATTCTCTGTAAACTTACACTCTCATTTATAAAATTTATGAATTCGACTAATTATTATTTGAAAAGTATTGATTCATACTTAAACATACATATAAACTAGAATAATATTTGTAAACTATAATTATCATTNTGTAAACTTACGCTCTCATTTATAAAATTTATGAATTCGACTAATTATTATTCAAATTTTTATTTGAAAAGTATTGATTCATACTTAAACATACATATAAACTAGAATAATATTTNTATAAACTTACACTCTCATTTATAAAATTTATGAATTCGACTAATTATTATTTGAAAAGTATTGATTCATACTTAAACATACATATAAACTAGAATAATATTTGTAAACTATAATTATCATTTTAGGACCTTATAATCAACATTTATTTAAAATTTAAATAATTTGTCTCATAGCTGAGAATGAAATTTTAATTTTTTTCTATTTTATTCGTATTAAACTTTTATGGATAAAGAATGTGTGTCTGTATGTATATAATATGACACAATCAAGACACATCTATTCTCAATTTTTTAAAAATGTTGATGGTTTGTGCTCTCTCCCCTACTACTTTATACGATCTAGGTTTTGAGCGAAGAAATATATGTGGCCTTGGGTTTATTTTCTCAAATTATAGTATACCTAACCTNGCTGAGAATGAAATTTTAATTTTTTTCTATTTTATTCATATTAAACTTTTATGGATAAAGAATGTGTGTCTGTATGTATATAATATGACACAATCAAGACACTTCTATTCTCAATTTTTTAAAAATGTTGACGGTTTGTGCTCTCTCCCCTACTACTTTATACGATCTAGGTTTTGATCGAAGAAATATATGTGGCCTTGGGTTTATTTTCTCAAATTATAGTATACCTAACCTACTATTTTGATGCAAATAGCCAGTTGGGTTTAGAATTGACTAAATAATAAGTTAATAGATTTGGGTACCGTATGAATTAANCTACTATTTTGATGCAAATAGCCAGTTGGGTTTAGAATTGACTAAATAATAAGTTAATAGATTTGGGTACCGTATGAATTAAATTTTAATTTAAGTTTGAGTCATCTTAAAACTTGTAGTGGGAATCCAATCTACCCATAAAATGGTTGTTGGGACAGAAAGTCTCATGAATTTGACAAAATCAACAACTAACATGCGCTTATAGCCTTTATACTGTTAGACTATGATTTGTACATTCGCCAATGACAGTTACGGTAGTTGGGTCTTCTTTCTAGTTATGTATGAGATTTATTTTTTTAAAATGTATAGTATTAGGAGAAATCTATGGTACCGGGAAAAAATATCGGCACTATTAATGGTAAATATTAAAAATATTTATAAAAATAGTAAAAACAACATTAGCAATAAATCATTTTTTTGGTAACTGTAATTGATCGTAGTTATTTAGGATCAACCGCAATTTATCCAAAAAAATTAGTAAAAACACCCACAAAAGTTATAAATCACTCACAAAAATATGAAAATTTTTATTGTAAAATGATTCGTAAGAGTTGTAAGTTTTGGAGGTTCGGTACTTTAGTCTTCTCTATATAATACTATAGAAAATCAAAGCAATCCATTATAGAAAATTATATTACATCCGTATGCAGCAGTAAGAATACTTACATCTTAACATTTTTAGACTATATAATTGTGGGAGCTTCGTACATTACCTTAATTAATTGAAACTTAGTCAAATTTTCATGACTAGGGTTTTTTTTCTAACTTTTCAAAATATAATGACTTTGCTCATGATCAATAGACTGTTTTGGAGTTTGTCTTTAGGCTACCTTTTCAATTGACTGAAGAACAACAACTTTACTTTGCACTAATGTCCTCTAAATGTCTGGTTGGTAGGCATTTACATCAAGTCAATTTCAATTACACAGAAGATCTTATAGTCTATACTCTACAGATACAGTACTTTTCTTCTTAAACTTTTTCAATGTTTAGCTTCAGTTTGGAAGGTATGCNTGTTTTGTAATAAAGACTTGTTGTTTTACTAACTATTTTTCCGTTACTTTTTTCCCTTTGTTGTTTGTTTCTTGCAAACAATGCAACAGTTGCTTGTTGCAGTGTTTTGGTTAAGACTGAAATTTCAATTACACAGAAGATCTTATAGTCTATACTCTACAGATACAGTACTTTTCTTCTTAAACTTTTTCAATGTTTAGCTTCAGTTTGGAAGGTATGCCTGCATGTAGTTTTTGGGAAAAAACACTGCTGCTATGGAGCTGACTCAATAGAGCTACTTGTTGCCACTCCCATCGTTTTACATTAGGGCTGCTCCATTCCCGCACACGGAATTAATGGATATCAGTTCAATCTAAATAGGTTCTCAAGTTTTAATTAGCGGTTATGTTTTCAATTCAAATGGGTTAGACCGGCTTAGTAATTGGATCGTGTACAGATTGAGTTAAGTTGTACATACCACGACATAAACGATTTATGCAGATGACATGTTAATACTAGTAATTAATAACAGAGAGTTTTTAGTATTTAATTTACATGGCGACAGAGAAGGGTACATCTCATATTGCTCAAGGAGTTTTTTCCCTTGGTTTGCGGGTTATTGAACTGATGGGCTTGCAAGAACGCCCACTCATACATGATATACCCTAAAAAATTGGATAGAGGAATCTTCCATGGGAGTTTGAAATGAGAGTGGGAATAGAAGAATAGAAAGAGAATGGAAGTTGTCAAAGAAAAGCACTGAAATTTAAACAACTACTACTACTGCTGCAAGAATACAGTTAAACAATAGCTTCTCTCTCATCCACTTTTTAAATCTTATCAAGTAGATTATTAGAATTAATTTTTTTTTTTTAAACTGTCAAAGATGTCTGGGTTAATTTTACGCACAATTTAATTAATTTTTTCACCGGTTTAATCTAATGTAGGTCATCCACGTCGGAATTAGGATATTAACAAGGAATAAATCTTTCATTATCTATCCTAAAATATTTTCATGATTTAAATTCAAGGTTATTTATTTTTACTTCGTTATTGTTACCGCTTAAATCGGTACGGAAACTAACACTGCAGGTAGGTAGCTAGTCACTAGTCTGGTGTTTATTGGGACAATGGCCTATAGTTTCACCTGAAGGCGACAACATCGATATGTTCAATGCCTGTCAATGCCCAAAAACTATTGTTTTTTTCGTAACAAACAAAGCACCACCCAGCAAAGCACTGAATGAAACACCCAAAAAATAAAAAAGTTACAGAATTTTGAAAGTTCATGTTTGAGGTCGGCCACCCTATTCTGTTAAGTAAATAGAAAATGTTCAAGATAAGGTATTGGTGTGGTTATACTCTAGTCTAGGTCTTGTCTAGACCTATTCTTTCCAGACGAGGTTAGACAGGATTGGTTTCATTAAATCAAATCCCAATTTGGTGTTAGGTCTAGCTAACTGGCTTGGAGTTGGTTCGTGTTGACATTAGGACTGTTGAACCAACTGGAAATTAAAAAAAAAAAAAGAACCTGAACAGAATTATTCGAGTCTGGCCAGATTTTGACTCCCCTAAACTCTTATGAATATAAAATGAAGTGAATAGGATCAATTATCTAAATGAGTTTATATTCAAGTCAAGTCCGAGCAATTTATCGTTTAGGCTCAATAGGCTCCAACTTGATGTATCAATAATCTAATATATAAATATTTTTTGCGGGGTGAAAGAATGAAATTAAGGCAACAAAATAACACCATTGATTCAACGGAGAAAAGACATTTTCTCGGGTCAAGTGATTTTTGGTTCTTGATTAGTTCAAGTCTTATTAGGTGTCTGTTTTTTATATATTACTCGAGTTCATAACGCGGAAATAAGACGAATCTTAATCTAGAAATCGAGTCGAGTTTCGGCTGTGATAGTTACCATGAGTCAAGCTTAAGTGTACTAAATTCAAAAAGTTCTACTCAATTAACATTCAAGTTGAAAGTAACCCTTTTCACCAAACAAAAGAAAAAAAAAATCACAACCCATGCTGTGGCTCTTGTATGATATGGTTTTCTTGGAGATACATGTGGTTTTCTTGGGGTGGTGGGCAAGAGAGTGGGGGGTTTGCCAGCCTTTGGCCTCACGCCTACAGAATCTATTGGATCCCCATGGGGAATGGTGTTAATGTATCTTGGCGTGCTCCATTTTGACCCCCCATATTTCTACTTTTTTACCTTTCTGGGCCTCTCTTTTTCATATACTTTTATCTGTTATTATTGCCTTCCACTGGCTGCAGTTAATTTACTGATAGTCCTAACTACATTCTTTCACAAATTTATGTGAATTCAGGCTATCCTTTTTCATTGCCAAGTACAAAACAGAAACACTTGGGCTACAAATCGATTTGTTCTGAACACGTCAAGGAATAAAACATTTGCTCAAGCTAACACGTGGTGTACTCGAGAAAAATAATTTTAGCGTAACGCTTAATGAGAGTAGTGATTTCATTTGAAGTTTGAATATTTGCATATAAGGATTAGATTGTTGAAATCATATATTGCGGTTAATTAATTCTAGGATCCATTCATATACGTGAATGGATTGAAGACTACTGGTTTAGATTTGTGGATGAAGTTAGGTTTAGAGAAAGGTATGATTCAATTTAGAAGCAAGCTGGGGGATCACACTTGGCTTCGACATCACTTTCTTTACCCAACCTACCTACTTTAACCATGAGTTCTAGGGCATTTATCACCTTTAAGAGGTCTATTTATTTTGGAGTCTTTGTGGCTTGGAGCTCTTGGGCTACTGTGTTGGAAAATAGAGAAGGGCATAGACAATTAAAAGCAGAATTGACTGACCAACCATGGACAATCTATTGCACTAAACCATTTAGACTATATCCCCACTTTTTTGTTCAATCAAATTTTTATCATTTCATTTTTTTGATTTCATTTAGGGGTGCGAGCTCAAGTCGAATTTGTCGAGCTCGTTTTTTTAAACGAGTTTAAAAAATTATTCAAACTCGGCTGATTTAGAAAATGAGTCGAGCCCAAAACGAACTGAGCCCGAGTAGTTCGACTATTTTATATATAAACAAGTCTAAAAAATTATTTAAACTCAGTTCGTTTAGAACACGAGACGAGCTCGAGTTGAGTCTTATCTAAGTCGAGTTCAATTAAATCCGTGTAGCTCGGTTCAATTATCAACCCTAATTTCATTTGATTATTTTCAAGATTAATGACTACACAAATCATTCAAACTTGTTTTTTGATATGATTATCCACTCGCGATCCATCGTAACCTAAGTAGCTTGTTTTATGATGTATCTTTTTCGGTACATAAAATATATATGCAGGTAGATCACTTCACATATTCACTAGAGAGCATTGTCTCTAGTCAATATCACACAACTATCTGCATGGAATTTCATCGCACCTACATCGAGTGTTCTAAATACTGAAAAATAAGTTTAACCTCAACAAACTATCATAATTATGGAGGCATCGTTAATGAGTTGTTTGAATAGGAATTCAAATGTGACTTTAAATGTATCATCTGCCCAATAAATGTCTAAATTTTTTTAATACATCTAAATCAGTAGCCTAAATTAAGACATTTAATGTGTCTATTCCTTGGTTTATTTAAATTTTTTTCAAAAATACAAAAATGGCACCCTAAGAAACATGAATTTGAAGGTTGTTTTGGGAAGCTTTTTTTCTCCTATTATTTCATCTGTCAATTGAATTGAATTTAATTCGAATTACTTTGATATAGATTAGTATTTTTGAACAATTATATAAATAAATAATGAGTAATGATGTGTTAAGTGATAGAGTTCTAATGAATAAGTGTAACAATTACAGTTATAATAATTTTATTAGATCATAGCACTGTCACGTCATTAGGTCACAAATTATATCAATTTGTTAGATCCTAATAGCATTACTCAAAAGTAATAGTAGTAACCAACTGAGCCTAGTTGGCCAACTTTGATACTCCCAACTAAGAGTTTAAGGAGTCAATTTCTATCAAATGCAAGGATTGATTTTTTATGTGAATTCTACTTTGCTCTTCTTTATGGCTGAATTCAATCTGATATCGTAGTGAGGTATGGAACTCGTTGTAGTGATCAACCGTTGCATACAAAAAAAGTGATATGTCATTTGTATTTCAGTTCAATTTGAATCTAAATTTGATATGTCATTTGAAAAATCTTCTCTTGATAAACCCTATCAAAGAAGATAAAAAGAGGATGACCGTTTGATTGTACTTGATTCTTTCGTATCTGGCTATTTGAAATTTGACTCTCTTGACGGTGCTTTGCCGGGTCTTGGAAAAGTGAATTCTCAGTTAGCTGCTTTTTTTCACAGGAGGTGCGAAGTGAGAAAAGTAGGAATAGCAGACACTATTTATGATGTCTCACAAATTTCCCAAGAAATGAAGTCAAAGGCACGTAGGTTCAAAGTTGTATACGAGTCACTTTCCCTTTTTTATTTCCTTGATTGAATTTCATTTGATTAGAGCAAAATTCCTTAAAAATCTCCGTATTTTTTAAAACATCTTGAATAGTTCTTGTAAATTGAACATTCTTTTCAAAGAAATATAGAATAATAGGAACGTTTAAATAAGTTTGATTCTTTATTTGATTATAAAACCTCACTTTCCAAACAACATAAATCTGAAGATATCAATATTCAACTAATTTTTTTAGTTTTTAAGGGCCCTACGATGAATTACAACCAACCAAGTGTTTCATCTTTTATAATTATAGTTAAGCCCTTTATTGATGGCATGTGTTGCCTCTTATGGTCAACACATGATTACAAGTACTTTAGGTTACTTATATAAGCGTTGAGATTCCATTTTAGATTTCAATTCAACCATTTTAGCTACTATAATGAACTCTAATCATAGATCATATTGCAATATAATCATGTTTTTTTTTTTTACTATCTCTACCCAACATGCAATCATCAAAAGAATGAGCACCATAAAATGTTTCACTCAAATTCAACCAACTGTTCAAAAGATTTTGCTTTTTCTTTAGCACTTAATTATGTTAAGACCTCTGAACTCTTTCAAATCCAAACCTGCTAAAATTAAATCGGACTTTAAAAGGTAAAGCTTGGCCCAATACAATCTCTCTTAGATGAGCATTACAAAGGTCAGCCTAATCAATTTGCATCAGATGTTCACTAAAAGAGGTATTAGAGTTTTTACAAGTAATTTATCTTTAATGAATTTTTTGGTCTTGATAAAGATAATTTGACTTTAATCGGAGGGGGATAGGATTAATTAAAGTATGCATAAGCTGATTCAAACATCTTTGTCTGTAACACCCATAAAACAAAGAGTAATGCTACGCTGACCAAAATTAGGGACCAAATAAAGAGCCCAAATGATATGACAGCTGACTTGGAAGGCTGATTAGGTTGCCATGTCAATCAGCTTAATCAGCCTTCTAAGTTAGTTGACATTGTAAGAAATTTTAATGATTTGTATATGAAATTTAGAACACCTAAATTACAAAGTTTAGAATATATCTGTATGAGTCATGATACTCGATCTCCGAATTTCTTTCTTAAAAGAGCAAACTCTTCATCTCCTTCTTCAAAATAATAGGCGGCTCTCAATGGGATAAGCCAAATTAGGGTTATCAAGTGGAGAGGGGACCTAGCATGCTATTTATAATGAAATCTAATGGGCTCTCCCATTACGAGCCACAATTAGATTAAGTTAACCGCCTCAACCACATAAATTAAAAGGTGTACATAAGCCCATCAAAATAGGTCACTTAATAATATTGGGTTCATCTCATTGGACCATAAATTCAGCCCGTTTTTCACAAACTAAATTAATGGCAGTCTAATATAGGAAAAATTCTAAGATTTTTCCACTTGGACAANCTGATATCGTAGTGAGGTATGGAACTCGTTGTAGTGATCAACCGTTGCATACAAAAAAAGTGATATGTCATTTGTATTTCAGTTCAATTTGAATCTAAATTTGATATGTCATTTGAAAAATCTTCTCTTGATAAACCCTATCAAAGAAGATAAAAAGAGGATGACCGTTTGATTGTACTTGATTCTTTCGTATCTGGCTATTTGAAATTTGACTCTCTTGACGGTGCTTTGCCGGGTCTTGGAAAAGTGANTTCATTATTACAAAAAATAATAATTCTATTGACATGAATCAAGATGTGGTAGTGTAACAAGAAAATAACATCTCAAAATGTGATCTGATAAACATGTTATTTTCATTGTCAGTTTTTCAAATGATTTCTCTAAAACAACATGCTTCAACAATAATCTAGAGAAATCTATTAGCTTCAACAATAAGCTAGCATGTCTCCAAATTTAAAAATCACAAGTTTTTTTCAAATGGTGTAATCAGAGACATACTCAATTGACAAAACAGTCATACTTAANTTGTTTTTAAGGGCCCTACGATGAATTACAACCAACCATGTGTTTCATCTTTTATAATTATAGATAAGCCCTTTATTGATGGCATGTGTTGCCTCTTATGGTCAACACATGATTACAAGTACTTTAGGTTACTTATATAAGCGTTGAGATTCCATTTTAGATTTCAATTCAACCATTTTAGCTACTATAATGAACTCTAATCATAGATCATATTGCAATATAATCATGTTTTNTGACAAAACAGTCATACTTAAGACATACATCAAGTCTTAAGATTTTGTATAAAATGACATGTCATAAATGTGTACACATATAACATAGCAAGAATATCATGCTAACAATAAGAATAATTATCAATTATTTATTATTCATCAAATAGATGTATCTCAACCATGATGAGTATCAAATATCACATATAAAATTAAATCAACACTAAAGTTCTTAACAAATAAAACACTCCCACTAACCAAGTACATCAAAAGAACCCAAAATACCCATATTGTCAACATGTTTCTTAAAAGTTACAGGTCTCAGTCCCTTGGTTAAAAGATTAGCAAGCATTGATTCTGTATCAATATGTTTAATCAAAATGTCACATTTCTTCACAAGATCCCTAACAGAAAAATATTTAATTTTTATATGTTTAGATCCACTAGAATGTTTGTTGTTCTTTAAGAAGAACACAGTTGCACTATTATCACAATAAATTGTTAGTGGCCTAGAGATGGAATTAACAATCATAAGTCCTGAAATAAAATTCCTTAGCCATATAGCTTGTGTTGCAACTCCATAATAAGTTACAAATTCAGCTTGCATAGTGAAAGAAGCTGTGAGAGTTTGTTTAACACTATTCCATGATATTGCTCCTCCAGCTAACATAAAAATATATCCTGAAGTGAATTTTAAATTATCCTGACACCCAGCAAAATCTGAATCTGAGTAACCAATTACCTTAAGACTATTAACTTTCCTATAAACAAGCATGTAATTTTTTGTTTTCTGCAAGTATCTCATAACTTTCTTAGTTGTCACTCAATGATCTAATCCTGATTTAGAAATATATCTGCTAAGAACACTAATTACAAAAGCAATGTCAGGCCTAGTACAAACTTGTGCAGACATTAAACTACAAACAACACTCGCATAAGGTATATTCTTCATAGATTCCTCCTCAAGATTATTCTTGGGGCATTGACTTAGATTGAATTATCACATTTCACAATAGGTACATCCTCAAACTTACAATTATGCATATTAAATCTTTCAAGCACACGATCTATATATGTCATTTGAGAAAATTTCAACAATCTACAACTCCTATCTCAATGAATTTGAATGTCTAGCACAAAAGATATTTTTCCAAGATATTTTTACAACAATTGCTTAATCTTATGAAGTAAGCCCAAATCACTACTTATAAGCAAAGTATCATCAACATAGAGAATAAGAAAAATAAATTTACTCCCACTGTCCTTAAGATATATGTATTGATCCATATTATTCTCAACAAATCTAAGAGAACTTATTATCTTATTTTTTGTGGCACCTATCCACATATCAGACTGAAAACAAGTAATAACATCAAGGTATGTTACAGGATCAACAATATTACCAATATCATAATCACTTTCTCTTAGGTATACAAAATATTCATTAGAAATAACAAGTTTTATTGGCCTTGTAGACCTTCTTAAGAAAATTTCAGTAGTAAGCTCTAAAGGCTGAAGAGTCTCAATAGAAAAGAAGGTTTAATTGCAAGAACAGGAAGATCAACAATTAGAGTAGGAAAATTAACAACAGGAGCAGGTATAATATTCTCTTACACAACAGGTAAAGGAATATAAACAAATTTATCTTGCTCATGCACACTAACAGGCTGTGAGCAACCAGTATCTGCAACATCAAGCTCCAGAAATTTTGTTGTTAAGGACTCAACAATTTTAGTACCACATATAGGACAATAGAACCGGTATCTTTTAGAATGTTCTGAGTAACCTATGAAGAAACAACGAGTAGTTTTAGGATCAACTTTTTTTTCAAAAGGGTTATAGATCTTGACTTCAGTAGGACAACCCCAGACTAAAAAATGGTTAAGGCTTGGTTTCCTATTGGTCCATAATTCAAAAGGTATTTTTGGAACATATTTGCTAAGAACTCTATTAAGAATGTATGAAACTGTTTTAATGGCTTTTTCATAAAAATAATCAGGTAAATTATATCTCCTCATCATGCTCCTCATCATGTCTTTTAGAGTGCGATTATGCCTTTCAGCCAAGTCATTCTGCTAGAGACTACCAAGCATAGTATATTGGACAATAATCCCACAATCTTGCAAGTACTTGACAAACGGTCTCAAATGCTGCCCAGATACATCATGTTTGCCACAATACTCACCACCACGGTCAAACCTAACAATTTTGATGACTTTCCCTAATTGTTTTTCTATCTCAGTCTTGAAAATTTTAAACTTTTCAAGAACATTAGATTTTTTATTAATTAAATAAATATATTCATAACGAGAGAAATCATCAATAAATATAATAAAATATTTATTATCACACAATGTACGTGAGTAAGGTCCACTGATGTCAGTGTGAATGATTTTTAAAATATCTAGACTGTGAGTTGCACTTTTCTTCTTAATATTGGTCAATTTACCCTTAATGCAGTCAACACAAGTTTCAAGGTCTCCAAAATCAAGTATTAATTTTTTCATTCTTTCTCTAGAAATATTACCCAATCGTTTATGCCACAGTTGTGAAGATTTTTCTTTAATGAAAGGTCTCTTAGATACAACATTCACAATATTTGAAAAGATCATATTCATTATTGACAGCCAAATATATACTGTACAAACTATTTGATAAAACACAATGACCAACAATTTTGGAATTTAAAGACAATTGAATTTTACCATTACTAAAATTAAAACAATATCCAATTTTATCAAGGAAAGAAACTAAAATCAAATTCTGCCTAAATGATGGTACATAAAAAATATTTTTTAAAACAAGTTGAAAACCAGTGTCTAAATTCAACCTAACAGTTCCTATGAACTCAACATGGACTTCATTATTATTTTCTATTTTAAGCTTGACTTTCACTTTACTTGGCATCTGTTTGTTTGTGAATCCCTGCAAAGTCATGATCACATGAACCAAAACTTCACTATCAATCCATCAAGAATTTAATGAGACATTAACCAAATTGGATTCAAAGCAAACAAAGGCTAGTGAATTACCTTCTTCTTTATTTTTCTTTTTCTAACCAAAACTTGAATCGAGTGCACGCATTTTTTTTATGACCTCTTTTCTTGCAAAAGTAACACTTGACATCTTTAATGACGTTAGGACTTCCCACATTCTGACCAATATCATGCCTTTTAAAATTCCGACAATTCTTTGGAGCATTATGATTAAATTTTCTATTATTTTCCTGATACCGACCTTTGAAACTAGATTTAGGCTGAAAAATAAATAAGATAATTTCACTATTTTCTTTTCTAAGTTTTCCTTCCTCAGAGTCACACTTAGAGATAAGGTCATTTATTGTTCAAGACTCATTTTGGGTATTGTAGTTAGTTTTGATTTGGCTAAACTCAGGATACAAAGAATTACGAGTGTGATGAACAATGAAATCATCAAGAATAACAATTTTGAAGGCTTTGAGTTTGATTTGAACATGGACCATTTTAAGGATATATTTCCTAACACTACCTATATTGTCATATTTCATACTCATTAATTCATTCATTAGGCCCCCAGCTTCAGCGGTGAAAAACTCGTTGACATTCTTAGTTTCAGGCAAGCCACTCATAAGGTGTTCAGAGATAAACCTTTTCATAGCAATCATACTTAGCCTATTAGATTTCTCCCACTTTGCACAAAGTTCTTTTTCATCAGGAAAACTCTCACTAATAGGTTTAACAGGTTTTTCATTCTCTTTCAAGGCAAAGTCTATATCAACAATTCCTAGGGCAAACTCAATATCTTGCTTCCATCTTTTATAATTAGAACCAGTCAAGACTTCAATGTTGTTATTATTACTATTCACAACAAAAGAGACTGTACAAAGCAACGAGAATATAAATAATTAGTAAAATTGGACAATAAATAAATAAAATATGCTTTGAACATAATAAGAAATATTTTATTAAGAGAGTTCAAATACATCACTACAAACTCTCATTTGGGTAAAGAATGTAATATGCTATAGGTCCTCTCTTTTCATGAAACTAACCAATGAGAATGCTCAAGTTTTAAAAAATTTATTTCCTTTGGACATATAAACTTTTTAGACTATTGCACCTCTATTATAATGTTTCATTACATCTCTAAATTACAATACACAACAATCTCTTTTGGGCAGGTAATTGTATATTATAATTTAGAGACAATCCCGTAAAAAAAGCATGAGAAAAAACTGTAAATTTTCATGAATAGACCACTTTGGTGGTAATCATCCATCTTCACTCATTGAATTTTCTAAACCGGGGTATTATAATAAATTGTCCATAATTAAATATCATGTGATCAATTAATATGAGGTACTAAACAATATGTATCTCTCTAAATCACTTATCATTAATCGTTGCATTCAAGTCTCAATTCTATTTTTACTTTTAAAATGAAGTAATTTAAATTCAAATCTACCAGCATTAATAAATAATATGTAGATCACAATTTTTTTTTTTATCATATAAATCACAAAGGGCTAAAATTAGAATTGTACAAACACCCTCTACAAATTATAACAATTCAATCAAAATTACATCAACATGAAATAATAATTTGTATGGGTAAAATTTATATATATTCATTAACATGACCCCATGTTATTAACACGAGTCATCCACAAGAAGCGAATCATAAAAAAATTTAACATATAAAAAAATTTAACATATAAAAGTTGACTTTGATGCCAAGGTCTCAAATTTAATTTAACCAAAAAAAAACAGTAGCAGTCATTATGCCATTTTTTTTTTTGACCGCCTTAATGATACAAGGCCCAGGTTAGTTTTTTTTTTTCCTTCTTCTTGTGATTTAGCTGCCATCTAAGAGTCTTTTAACCCTCTATTTATTTTATTTTATTTTTTCTACTTCTTCGTGTGACCAACTGGCCACCCATCCTTGATAATTTCTGATTTTTTTTTTCCCTTCTTTTCTATGACGTACAGGCCACCAAACCTTGTGATGTTTTCATGCTTTATTATTATTATTTTTTTTTATTTTTCTTGGCCGCCTCACGTAGTAGCCTTGGATTACAAAGACCAAGTTTAATAATTTTTTTTTTTTTGTAGTGACGTACAGAAAACAGTAGCCTTCATGATGCTACTTTTTTTTTTTTTTTTTTGAATGTCATATATACATTATATAGATATATGTACCATAACTTTTAATCAACAAGGCTATGAACAGTGACACAAAAAATTGAACGCTAAATCCGATGAAAGTAAACAGTTTAATTAGACATGAATTTTATCAGGTTTTTAATTCATATACGATAGACTTTGATACCACACGTAAGAAATTTTAATGATTCGTATATGAAATTTATAACACTTAAATTACAAGGTTTAGAACATACTTGTATGAGCCATGATACTCGATATCCGAATTTCTTTCTTGAAAGGGCAAAGTCTTCCTCTCATTCTTCAAAGCAATATGCGACTTTCAATGGGATAAACCAAATTAGGGTTATCAAGTGGAGAGGGGACCTAGTCTGCTATTTATAATGAAATCTAATGGGCTCTCCCATTACGGGCCACAATTAGATTAAGACCTACACTTAACTACCTCAACCACATCAATTAAAAGGTGTACATAAGCCCATCAAAATAGATCACTTAATAATATTTGGCTCATCTCATTGGATCATAAATTCAACCTGTTTTTCACAAACTAAATTAATGGTAGTCCAATATAGAAAAAATTCCAACAGGCATGTCATTTAACAGTTTTATTAAATGACATGACAGCTGATTTGGAAGGTTGATTAGGCTGCCATGTCATTTGACTCTTTATTTGGTCCCTAATTTTGTACATTACTGTAAAACAAAACGGTGATTGTGAGATTGGAGATAGACCCAACAGCAGACCCAAGAAGTTTGGGTCATAACGTAGTCCAGTTCACTGAATTGTCTAGCCCAGCGCATGCTTAACTTGGACTATAATAAGTGGGCTTGAGCATATGCTGGGCCTAGATAGAGGTACACGTATTGTCATGTAATATCTGGGCCCTCTATCTATATGGGCTGAACTAATACCTTATTGGGGATTGGGCGAAGCCTCATAGTTTGGATCAGTAGTTAAGCCACATTTGCTGACGGACCCGAAACCGTGGAATTATCGAAACCGCCGCCGCCGCCGCCGTTGTCTCCGTCCCTTTTCAACCGTCTAATCCACCTCGACACTGCTGTCTCTCTCCATCTCTACACTCTGACGCAACCCATCCTTCCTTACTACCTCCTCAAAACTCTGGAACTCTCCGGCGATGGGCGCTTCTTCTTCCCCTTGACACTCTCCGTCCTTCTCTCTCCTCTCTCCACCACCCATTCCACCTTCCTCCTCAACCTTCTTCTGGGCCTTATCTTAGATCTCCTCCTAATCGGCCTCCTCAAACACCTCATCCGCCGCCTCCGCCCCGTCTACAACAAAAACATCTTCCATACTTTCTCAGTCGATCACTGGTCCTTCCCCAGTGGCCACTCCTCTAGAGTTTTCTTCATTGCCACTTTCATATTCTTCTATTCGAAATTCATCGAAGAAGTTTTGATTCAATTGAGGGTTGATCAGGGTGATGGGTATTTTTCTAATGGATGGATGAGCACAAGATGGTTACTTTGCGATGATGAGGTTAAAATGGCGAATTATGTTCTTTCAATTTCGGGGTTTTGGGCTGCTTCAACGTCGGTTTCTAGGGTTCTTCTGGGGCGTGTTTAGGTGTTGTTCAAGCCATCTTTGTGTTTCGAGTTCTGAATTATGAGAACTTGAGATCGGTTTTGTGGTGATGAACTGTGAGTATCTCTGGCGATTTTATTTATTTATTTATTTATTGGTGGTTCTTGTTATAATATATTGATTTTTCAGCGGAATTGTTGACATTATTGGAGAAATACTGTATAATGCCCTTTCAATTATCACCCACTTTACAGTTTCATTTGTTCCAAGATGTTGATTTTTCAGGGGAATTTTTGACGTTATCAGAGAAATACTGTATAATGCACTTTCTATGATAGCACTTCACAATTTTCATTTGGCACCTTGTAATTTTTGTTGGGCTTCATTAAGTTCCATAAGCTGTCAATTTTTTGTTGATTGATTCAAATAATGAATGGTTTATCTGGATCGAATTTTGGGAGTGAAACTAGATTATGGTCTATTGTGAATACGATAGACTGTTTACTTTTAAGATGGCTTTATCTTTTGATGGATTATTATCAATCCACTAGTCAGCTACATTTGCATATAGAATTGGTACCGACATATGTAATTCGTTTTCTCACATCAAAAACTTAAAACTTCCTTAATGTCGACCCTTAGGTGCTTCCCTTGAGTTTAAGGAAAGCCTTATGGAATTAGTCTCTTGTCCCTAAGAAATTTTTGGTAATCAAAATAGGGAAACTGTGTAGATAATTGGATAAACTTGTGTACAACAATAGAATCAGATGAGCTACACCACATGGTCTTGGCTGTTTATCTTTTTCACTGGAGTTGGGATTTCTGCACAATTTGATGATTGCAGAGTGGGTGATGAACATGGATGCCATTTCATTTTATCTCGAGATGATTATTAAGGACAACTAAACGTTTTTGTTCATGGAAATATGGTTTCTTGTGATTGGCTTTTTGGTGTATTTGGGTTCCTTTTCCCCTTGCGCTTTTTTGGTAGGACAAAAATACTCGGTGGCCTTTCATCTTCCCAATAGCCCCTAAGTTTGGTGCTGCAAATACTTGCTTGATTGACTCCCATTATGGTAGCAGCTTTCTATAGAACCTAAAGGCTCTGTTTGATGGACTCCCACTATGGGATGCTGGTTAGATTGGACCTGGTGCATATTTTTGACACTTTTCATTGAATTTTTGAAATGAAAATTCGGAAAAGCCAAAATTAAAGAGCCCAATAATTTCTAGAACATGTGCCTTAACCAATCAATAGTAAGTGTTCCAAATATGGCGTCATGTGTTTGATTGTTGTGTTCAATTTGACTAAGTGAAAATAGTTCATTTGGTTAGTTTGACAATGATTGGTATTATTTTCGAGCATCTCTATTCATTCTGAGGAACATGAACAGAGATTATTTGTATGAGAAGCATGAAGTGCACCAATTGAATTGACGTGTGGGGTGGGTATCTAGTGGCTTCGAGGGGACCAAAAGTATCTTAAATATGTGTTTGATTGTTTGATCAAAGTGGAGCTGAAACTCTCGTAGTTGTGTGTCCTACGACAGATCATATCATTATCCTTTCCACGGCTATTCTAATGTTTGCTATTAAGCAAACAAAGAAATGCATGCCCATTGTTGAAGTTCTGTACAGGATTTTTGTTGCATTTTTTATTGCTGTCACGTTTTTGCAGAACCTTAGGTGGTCCTGTCCTAATTCCAGTTAATTGCAACATTATTGATAGGCTACAAGCACTAGCCCATGGGTCATACCAAGGACATTAACCATTGATTTGTGGTCTTTTCCTTAAGGCTGTCTATATTGTGTCTTTATGGTTGGTCCCCTAATCAAATTGACTGTAGATGACACTGCTGTCTTAATGTAGCTTTCATTTTGCTGTGAAATGATGGTGGAGTTAGTCAAATGGTAGGACACTCTACATTAGTGCCTTTCTTTACGACTTCTAGAGCCTTGCAGCAGACTAACTCAAACCGAATCAACCATGGGTTGGGGCTGGTTTGAACTCTGTTTACTTCATCTGTGGACTGTGGTCGGGCCGCTATCAGGTACATATCGTGGAGGGAGACGAGCCAAAGATGACCTGTGTGACAAGTAACCAACCTTGCTAATAAAAGGGCCTTTGAGAATTTGGTTTGTCATTCTCACACTATTCCTTTTCAATAAAAATAGCATTTGAGAATCTCGAGAACTTAAATAAAAATGCACAAGTGAGCATACCCCAAGGCTCTTCTCTCTCCTTTTTTAAGCNTAGTTGGATCTGTGGTCGGGCCGCTATCAGGTACATATCGTGGAGGGAGACGAGCCAAAGATGACCTGTGTGACAAGTAACCAACCTTGCTAATAAAAGGGCCTTTGAGAATTTGGTTTGTCATTCTCACACTATTCCTTTTCAATAAAAATAGCATTTGAGAATCTCGAGAACTTAAATAAAAATGCACAAGTGAGCATACCCCAAGGCTCTTCTCTCTCCTTTTTTAAGCCAACACAAATTTTCACTTTGAATTAGTTAAAGCCAAAAATTTGATGAACAGAAGGAACGGAGATCAAAAAGATACAGCGTGACTTTGCTATTTTATAGGTCGTGAGTACTGAGCAGATGACGAGGCCATGAACGAAGTGGTAGTCAATCAACTTTTATGTGCTTAGAACAGGAACGGAACACAGGATTGGCTGCAATATGCGTGGCGCTAGCATTATCGCAGTGCATGATAAATTGATAGCGAAATGACACCGGTGGACAGGGTGGCTCGATAACATTTAGGAATTAAAGCAAAGACGGTGAATGAGATTTATTTATTTATTTAATAATAATTTAATTTTTTTAATTTAAAATTTATTATTTTTATTTTTTGATGAGATTTGAAATTGTTAATTATTTTTAATTCAAAATTTGCTAATATATTTTTTTGATTAATAATATGATTTTTGATCATAAATATTTATAGGAATAAAACTAATTTCTTCATTAATATTTAATAAATATTTATATGTTCTTAATCAAAACTGTGGTATTAAATGATTGATTTTATTATAAATAAATTCATTGTTATATTTTTTTTGGATTGTTTTACTATCTTTGAATTTTACTTATTTATTTATGTAACTTTCATCTAAATTTTTGTTACATTTTATTTATTATAAATAAGAACTTTATCAAAATATTTTCTTAATGAGAATAAATGGTTTAATTGGTGTTTTGTGTTCAAATGAGGAAAAAAAAAAAACAAGTTTAAGAGAAGTAGAAAATGTGTTTGGTTTGGTTTTTTTTTTTGACTAAAGAGAGTTACTTATTATATTTTTTTTGATTGGAAAAAGAGATGAATTTTGTCAGCACTTTTTTTTTGTTAATCTTTTTTTATCCTTTAATAAATGTGATTGTGTGAGGTGATCTAGACTTTTGGGCCCAAATTTTTAATTTTTTTGATTTTGGTTTACTCTTTCAAAAATAATTTTGTTAGACTATATTGTAATAAATTTAATTTTTTAACTTATATTATATTATTGATCTTTAAGTTTGAGGCATTTTTTCATATGTGGGGCCTAATGCCCACGCTTTTATTTAGAGCCGACCTGCCGCTAGATCGCGTAGCAAATAAGAAAGCCATAAACGTTGTAGAATGAAAAAATCATCATCTCCCAATCGTTTTTTGAGATACTAGTATATGCTGAAGAAGTAAACTAGGAAATAACATGAATTCCCATGCCTTTTCCCTTTGTCTATAATATATATATATGTGTGTGTGTGTGTGTGTGTGTGTGAACTTATTATTGAGTACAGTTTTTCCAACTTTTGGTGGTGGTTTCTTTCTCCCCTGCATGAGACTACTTGTGGTTGGCTCTCATTATCCTTGAAAAAGAACCTTTCAAATCATATAATTGTAAACTCTTGTAGGGTCCTCACTCGAAAACCCGAGAACCAAACACCTTGAAAACAGAGATGCATCTCTTTCGTTTTGCTGCAATTTTTATTATCTCTCAATCCTTGGATGATTACAGCAGAGATAATGTAGAGGCATTGTAATGGCTATTTGGTCCCCAGACTAGTTGGTAAAGTCGAGATCCAAATATAGATAAATGTTTAGATCTACCCATTTTAAAGTCATTACTATTTGTGACTGCATGCCATAATTTGGTTCTGCAGTCATGCTAGCTTGAGCTTGGATTGTATAGCAACTGATCTGTAGAATTACAGTCTTGGTCAAACCTTATGNTCCTGCAGTCAAGCTGCTAGCTTGAGCTTGGATTGTATAGCAACTGATCTGTAGAATTACAGTCTTGGTCNTTCTGCAGTCATGCTAGCTTGAGCTTGGATTGTATAGCAACTGATCTGTAGAATTACAGTCTTGGTCAAACCTTATGATTATAGGCTGCCAAGTGAGATGGATGATACTGAGCTAGTGAGGGCAACACAGAGTGTGGTGCAAAAATTGGAGGGTACAACGGGGTTGTGCAAACTTAAAATTTTGGCTTGTTGCGGCTCTTTTTGCCTATGCTTAGGTAAAAATAAATTATTTTTTAGTTTGGTAACAAAATTTATAAATTTTTAGGTTATTATATCTTCTTGGGTCAAGTTATAAGAAAATGGATATCACATGTTTGTCCGTTTNTTTAAAGATTGATCCTGACTTTTTTTTAATTGCAAGTTATAAGAAAATGGATATCACATGTTTGTCCGTTTAAATAAAATTAATGTAATAATAAATTAATAATTATTTTAAAAAATTAGCAAGAAAAAAAAGAAGTAAATAAATCAATAATATAAAAAGAAGTAGAGCAGTAGTTCAAAGACGTATGAGAGAAGATGAATAGCACTTCAAAGACAAAGACAAATAAATGCTTTTTATTTTTATCCTACATTAAAAAATGAGGGAAGATAGGGAGGGTCGAGTTGCTCATAAAAGGCAATGACCTCTTTGCTTATTTTTTTTAAGTCTTTAAGTCTTATTTTTATGATATTTGACTCAAAATTTATTTATTTTGAGGTAAGTGCAATTGACAGTAAAAAAAAGTAGAGTATTAAAATTTGTTAATATAATTTTTTTTTAAATTAAACAGGTTAAACGAGTTGTGTTGTGTTATCCATTTATTAAACAAGTCATGTTCGTACTGAGATTTTTTACTGGTTTATTAAACGTGTNGCCGAGTTACTCATAAAAGGCAATGACCTCTTGCTTATTTTTTTTAAGCCTTTAAGTCTTATTTTTATGATATTTGACTCAAAATTTCTCTATTTTGAGGTAAGTGCAATTGACAGTAAAAAAAAGTAGAGTATTAAAATTTGTTAATATAATTTTTTTTAAATTAAACAGGTTAAATGAGTTGTGTTGTGTTATCTATTTATTAAACAAGTCATGTTCGTACTGAGATTTTTTACTGGTTTATTAAACGTGTCGTGTACGGGTTTATATATTTTTCACCCGCCATCCATTTAACTCGACACATAACCGTTTAACCCGACACGTTTGACGCCCCTAAATAGAATAAAAGTATGTATGAGTTCTGTCTGTGAGCTACTTGATGATAAAATCAATTGATGTTTTAGTGGACATTATGCACTTGTTACACAACAACCCTTTATATGTGGTGGTGGTGAAAATATGATGTGATATTTTCTAAATTCTAAAAACGTTATTTTAAAAAATATACAAAATAATTCTAACTTGTTCTTTAAAACTATCCACTTTTTGTTCTCAGTTTTCAAAAAATAAAAATAAAAAACAGTTGATCAAACAATCTTTTAACTAAAAACTATTTCCAAAAACAGAAAAATAGTTTTTGATGCGCAAAACCAAATAGGCCGAAGGTTTGGTACCGTACCTCCTCCAATTCCCAAGTCTTACCCATTCGAATGNGGTGGTATTTTCTAAATTCTAAAAAAGTTATTTTAAAAAATATATAAAATAATTCTAACTTATTTTTTAAAACTATCCACTTTTTGTTCTCAGTTTTCAAAAAATAAAAATAAAAAACAGTTGATCAAACAATCTTTTTACTAAAAACTATTTCCAAAAACAGAAAAATAGTTTTTGATGCGTAAAACCAAATAGGCCGAAGGTTTGGTACCGTACCTCCTCCAATTCCCAAGTCTTACCCATTCGAATGGTAGCATTGAACTTAATTTTGGACATTTACTAATTACCTTAGAGTGTAGTACTCTCTGAAAGCAAAGGACCACTGAACAAATATTTTGGTTATGAGAAAGGATTGGATTTACCCGTGTCTATGTGTTACCAATTGTGCTCAGTTTCATCACTGCCACAGATAACATGGGCAGAAAGATTCAGATGGGGGAAAGAGGACCGACACCATTGAAAGTGATATATGTTTGAAGAGATTGAGGAGGTCAAGACACAGAGCCACTCGAAGTTCTGTCTTCTTACCCCACCAGTTATGATTCAGAGATAGCTAAACCAGGTGCTTCTTTCTTTGTTTTGTGATGCCAGTTTTGTTGTTTCGTCCTTTATTTTTCTGCCACAATTGTTGTTTTCTTTTTGGATCTTAATTTGCTTCCTTTTTAGCCTCTCTTTTAATGAAAAGCATGACTTCTTTTTTTGGATCTAGGGTTTTATTATGTAAACTGGAGATGACACTGCCTTGCAATGTATATGAATCAGAAAACCCTACAATTTTAAGATTTTCCAGTTTGTGGTTAATTTTGTCATGCCAAGTAGATAAATTCTTTGCTCGTTACACTGTTGTGACTCGAGCATTTGCGATTCGAGTTATGAAAATACTTTTTTAACATTCAAGGGTCACACTGTATTATCTGGCCCTCCCAACACATAATATTGACGAGAATCTCGGGTTGTTTTTCTTTTTTTAATGATAAAAGGAAGAGAGATATAGAGTGCCCTTCAACTCTGGTCTCCATAGAATGATAATAAGAGTAAGCACATGTCTTGCTGGATGGACAAAATTGAAATGACTTAAATGTGAAATGATAGAAAACTTGGATAGATTGCTACATCCATGGAAGACATGAGGAGTGGTGGGGGGGGGGGGGGGGGGGTGTTTTGGATCCCCCCCCCCGCCCACCCCCCCGCCCACGACCCCTTCCCCCGCCCTCCTAAAATAAAATT
>CAUOFW020005658.1:53254-86726 GCA_963454935.2 Ilex paraguariensis | reverse complement strand
AGAGACCTAATGTGATGTTACAAAAAAAATAATCTGGAGTATGCTCAACGACCTCTCTTTCTCCCCTCACACACTTCCGGGCATTTAATTTGGCTTGATCGATTTGAACTCAATCCCAATTCAAGTTACAATCCAAAATGTTAAATATTTTTGGATAAATTACACTTACGTCCCTTGACATTTGACTAAATGACATGGAGATCCCCTGACATTTTTAAAATTACATGAGAACCCCTTGTCGGCGCTAATAGATGACCGGTGTTAACATAAGTGATAAATGACTATTTTAATCCTTTAATTTACAAAAACAATAAATAAAATATATTACAACAAAATTAAATTAATATGTCCAAAAAAAAACCCTCTCTTCTGTTACCTCGACCGACCGCTACAACCACACACACTCTCTCTCTCTCTCTCTCTCAACCCAGTTGCCGCCACCACTCCCAACCCCTCTTTCTCTCTCCACCCCCTCTCTCTCTCTCTCTCTCTCTCTCTCTCTCTATCATAGATCCCTCAGCTCCTTGCCCCTCCCAGCAACAAATAACATCGTAGCTGCCACCACCACTCCCAACACCCCCCTCTCTCTCTCTCCATCTCTCACAGATCCTTCAGCCCCTTGCCCCTTCCAGCAACAAACAACATCGTAGCTGCCACCACCACTCCCAACCCCCTATTTCTACCTCTTTCTTCTCTCTCTTTCTCAGGTCCCCTTCGCCCCCCCGCCCCCTCCCTGCAACAAACCCTAGCTGCCACCACCACCACCACCATTCCCAACCCTTTTCTTTACTTTTCTTCTCTCTTCCTCTCAGATACACTCGGCCCTTAGCCTCCTCCTTGCAACAAATCCTAGCTGCCACCACCACCACTATTTCAAACCCACCACTCTCAAGCCCCTTCTTTCTCTCTCTACCTCTCTCTTCTTTCTTCCTCTCAGATCCCCCAGGGCCCTTCGCCCCCACCTTGCAACAAACCCTAGTTGCACCCAACCTCCCAACCACCCAGTTGCCATCACCACCATAACTCCAAACTCTCTCTCTCTCTCTTATTCTTAGGCCCCCCTCCCCCTCCCCCCAGTGTACCTAACACCAATTGCCAATGCCATCACCACTCCAAACCCACCACTCCCAGTTAAACAAATTATCCTAATTGATGGTAATTTTTGATTAATTTTTAATTATTCTAGTTGATTAATTTTAATATAATGTAATAGTTTAATGTTAATCTTTAATTAATTTTTATACTTGTATAATTAATATTGTTAAGATAGTACATTATTGATAATTAGCGGACAAAATTGTCTTAGAAAA
This sequence comes from Ilex paraguariensis, assembly GCA_963454935.2. Taxonomy (NCBI): domain Eukaryota; kingdom Viridiplantae; phylum Streptophyta; class Magnoliopsida; order Aquifoliales; family Aquifoliaceae; genus Ilex; species Ilex paraguariensis. The sequence goes on along the minus strand of CAUOFW020005658.1, from coordinate 85,416 downwards.
TGTTGGGCATNTGGATCGATTTGAACTCAATCCCAATTCAAGTTACAATCCAAAATGTTAAATATTTTTGGATAAATTACACTTACGTCCCTTGACATTTGACTAAATGACATGGAGATCCCCTGACATTTTTAAAATTACATGAGAACCCCTTGTCGGCGCTAATAGATGACCGGTGTTAACATAAGTGATAAATGACTATTTTAATCCTTTAATTTACAAAAACAATAAATAAAATATATTACAACAAAATTAAATTAATATGTCCAAAAAAAAACCCTCTCTTCTGTTACCTCGACCGACCGCTACAACCACACACACTCTCTCTCTCTCTCTCTCTCAACCCAGTTGCCGCCACCACTCCCAACCCCTCTTTCTCTCTCCAACCCCTCTCTCTCTCTCTCTCTCTCTCTCTCTCTCTATCATAGATCCCTCAGCTCCTTGCCCCTCCCAGCAACAAATAACATCGTAGCTGCCACCACCACTCCCAACACCCCCCTCTCTCTCTCTCCATCTCTCACAGATCCTTCAGCCCCTTGCCCCTTCCAGCAACAAACAACATCGTAGCTGCCACCACCACTCCCAACCCCCTATTTCTACCTCTTTCTTCTCTCTCTTTCTCAGGTCCCCTTCGCCCCCCCGCCCCCTCCCTGCAACAAACCCTAGCTGCCACCCCCACCACCACCATTCCCAACCCTTTTCTTTACTTTTCTTCTCTCTTCCTCTCAGATACACTCGGCCCTTAGCCTCCTCCTTGCAACAAATCCTAGCTGCCACCACCACCACTATTTCAAACCCACCACTCTCAAGCCCCTTCTTTCTCTCTCTACCTCTCTCTTCTTTCTTCCTCTCAGATCCCCCAGGGCCCTTCGCCCCCACCTTGCAACAAACCCTAGTTGCACCCAACCTCCCAACCACCCAGTTGCCATCACCACCATAACTCCAAACTCTCTCTCTCTCTCTTATTCTTAGGCCCCCCTCCCCCTCCCCCCAGTGTACCTAACACCAATTGCCAATGCCATCACCACTCCAAACCCACCACTCCCAGTTAAACAAATTATCCTAATTGATGGTAATTTTTGATTAATTTTTAATTATTCTAGTTGATTAATTTTAATATAATGTAATAGTTTAATGTTAATCTTTAATTAATTTTTATAATTGTATAATTAATGTTGTTAAGATAGTAAATTATTGATAATTAGCGGACAAAATTGTCTTAGAAAATGTTGGGCATGTTATAGAGGAGTAATTTTAAAATTAGATAATTTTTGTTCCTTGAGATCACTATTTTCTATTAGTCAGACTAACGGTAGGAAGACAGAAGGGGTATTCGTGTTATGATTTTTAATCTCAGGGGTTCATCGGGCAATTTTAAAAATGTTAGGGGATCTCTGTGCTATTTAGTCAAATGTTAAGGGGTGAGTATAATTTACCCAACACTTTTTGATATAGATTTTTTGATACTTGGATAGGACTTCCATAAAATATTACGGCTACAACATTATGATTGGGGTCTCAATATTCTAACCTCCATCCAAATTAGTGAATTTGGGTTCAAATCAATTATAAACCCGAATTCAAACCCGATTACTCCAATTTGAGAAGCAAAATCAAACCCACCTTGTACTGAACGTTATTTGTTTCTGTTAATTATCACTGCACGAAGTCATGCAATTTATAGGTAAAAACCTTAGTGATGAAAAAAAGAATTGTACAATGCATGTTTCTTGACATATGGCAATCTTTTCTGCTCAGATATAGTATTAGTGTAATCTTCCAAACTAGTAAAGTTTGATAAGAAAATATGTTTTAGAGTCTTATGAAGGATGAAATGTGTGTGAGAGAGAGAAAGGGGTAGGTTTTGCCAAACATATAATAGTAGAGGAGGAAGACCATAATAATCTTTCCCGTTATTTGGAATATGTAAAGAAAATTGTTAGAGAAAAACTATTGAGTCTGGTCAGACGTCATCGGTTCGAATTTTAACAATTTTTTAGAATTAAATTATAAAAAATTTATTAACATCAATTTTTTTGGTAAATTTTAGGGTAAAATATATTTTTGATTTACAAATTATGTCTTTTTGTATAAATTTGGTGCTTAATTTTTAAATTGTATCAATTTAGTCCCTCAATTTTTTTATTTGTAATTTATTAACGATAGTTGTCACATGCATTTCATAGGATCACACTTGAAGCACATTCTTTGGAAATTTTAGGGATTAAAATGACACAAACTGTAAACTAAAAGAATCAAAATGATACAAGCTATAAATTTATGCTCCGTTTGATAAGAATGATGAAAAGTAAGAGGAATATACTTTTTATCCTTCAAGAAAGGAGAGTAGGAATGATACACTTTCATTTCTTTGAGTTCATTTGTTTAGCGGGAGAACGATAGAAAATGCAAGAAAGAAAAACTTTGTAAAATTTTAATGTGTTTGGTAAGCATGAAAAGGAAAATGATAGAAAAAATAATTTTCTTTAATGCTTGAATTTTCTCAAAAATAACCAACTTTTTTTTCTTGTAAAAAATACAAAGAAATACAAGAAAGTTGTGATTTATAACTAATTTTCCATTTTACCCTTATTTTTCTTAAAATATTTTATTAGTTATTAATTTTAAAAATTTTGGTATGAATTTGATTAATCATATAATTTGGTCCAAAAACTTTGTGTTAGTGATTGTCTTAGAATTAAGTTTCAAGCCACTTTTTTTTAAAAAATTAACGTTCAATTGTAATTATATATTTTTTTTCATTTTAGACTAATTTAATATAATTAAGAGTAATTTAGACAATTATAAAAAATTTCTTATAACTTTACTTTCTTTCAATTAATAAAATATATTTTTTTTAAATTTTCCTGTAAATTTTTCATTCTAACTAAATATATGCACAAAAATATATTTTCTATCAATTTTTTTTTCTTTCACTTCACTTTCTATCATTTTTACTTTCCATCATTTCTTTCTTCCTGATCAAATGGACCCTTTGTATTTGAAAGAATGAATGAAAAATAAAAATAATTAAAATTTTTGTTTGATTGTTAAGATTAGGGGTGAAAATCGACTCGTGTCGAGTTATGTGAGTTTGTGTCCAACATTAGTAAAACCAAACTCAACTCATTTAACTAATTGTATCGTGTCGAGTTGACAAATTTATTTTCGTGTCGTATTCATGTTGATCTACATAAACTTTGAATAAAAAATTTGATGCTAATATTCTATTTTCACTTAATTAAATTCATTCTCATACTTTTTCTACAAACTAAAATTAATTTAAATAAATATAATAATAATAATGATAATAATAATAATAATAAAAATATTTTTTTATATAATAATTATGTCAGTATTTAATAAATAGTTACAAATAATTAATATTTATATCTATAATACTAATTAAATATATTAATTTCGTGTTACCATACAAATGAGAAAATAAAGAAAATGTTTACTTTTAAATAAACTGGTGGATTGTGTCAATTTTGGATTTGATGGATTGAATTGAATATGAACTGTTTATATTTCGTGTTCGTATTTCAGGTCATTTTCGAGTTCCTATTGAGTTATAATCAATTTCGTCTTATAAAATTCGTGTCGAGTTTGAGTCGCGTTATTATATTAAATCGAAAATTCTCACTCCTAGTTAAGATAGAAAAAATATTTTTTTTATTTTAACTTTTTATTTTTTATTTTTTTAAAATTATTTATATATGAAATTAATATATACATACTATATGTATATATCAAATGATATATAGATAAATAAGATACATTTCAACATAAATAATTAACTTTTTATTCACTTTCCTTCCTATTTTGAAGGGATTAATTTTGAAGAGTTGGAAAAAAAGTTTAATCATCTACTTTTCTATTATTTTTTATTTTCCTTTCTTACCAAATATGATATTTTATTTATCTGTATAATTTTTTATCTTTTAAATTTTTTATTTTTTAATTTTTTTATTATACCAAATGGAGTATTAAAGAGATAAAGTAACTCTTCAAGTGTGGTCATGTTAACATCTTTATTAGTCGATCCAAATTGTCATTTTTAATTAGATATCGAAGTGACACAAATTAAAAAATTAAGTGTATAAATTGATACAATTCAAAATTTGGGGATCTGACACCATGCTTATACTTGATAAACTATCAATGTATTTTATCCTAAATTTTATATCAAAAAAAATACAAATAATATTTTACTTTAAAAAAAATGACAGATAAAACTGATGATTAGCGCATGCTATTTAAAACTCTTTTCAGTCCTTAGTCATCATCACTCATGTTATTCCGGTATAATTTGTGAACATAATACGTAAACTTAATGGTTGTGTCGTNTGTGGAGTGCATGCTATTTAAAACTCTTTTCAGTCCTTAGTCATCATCACTCATGTTATTCCGGTNAGCGCATGCTATTTAAAACTCTTTTCAGTCCTTAGTCATCATCACTCATGTTATTCCGGTATAATTTGTGAACATAATACGTAAACTTAATGGTTGTGTCGTTGTTATTGAATTATTAATCGATTCTCTTATTAAATATATTTTATAATGTTTAGAAGTGATCTAATAATCAATTGTGTGTTTGGTGGGTTATTTTTGTTTTTCAAGACTAATGTTTTTAAATTAATTTAAAGGGTTAATTATAAATTGTACCTCAGAAGATCGTTTGAATTTTGATTTGTACCTCCAAAAATCAAAAATCTCAATTTACACCCTCAAAGNTATAAATTGTACCTCTGAAGATCGTTTGAATTTTGATTTGTACCTCCAAAGATCAAAAATCTCAATTTACACCCTCAAAGATATAAATTTGTATCAATGTTCACACCCATATATCAAAAATCTTAATTTGTATCTTCAAAGATAAAAATTTGTATCAATATGTACCTAAAATTAATCGTCGTCAATTTGCGGCCTAAAACTAAATTGATAAATTATATTTAGATCCCTTTATGCTTGTCACTTAATCATTTAGATCCCTTCACATTTAGAAATATTTTTCCTACATCTCATGACATTTATGCACGTGTAATACGTAACCCATTTTCATTAATATCTGTTAATGTAACAGTTGAAAAATATAATTTTATCTTAATAAAAAATTATAATTTCATATTACCTTTTATTTTATGGATCTAATTTACTCTACAATTCAAAATCAAGTTTACCATTTGAATTTTCAATATAAACACCTTTGGTGAATTTCGTGGTCTATTGAACATTCAAATGGTAAACTTGATTTTAAACTTTTGAGTATATTGAACCCTCAAAATAAAGGGTAATATGAAATTATAATTTTTTATTAGAATAAAATCATATTTTTTTATGGTTATATTAATAAATATCAATGAAAAAAGGTTACGTGTTATACTTGCACAAATGTCATGAAATACAAATTTATATTTTTGAGAGTGTAAATTAAAATTTTTAATTTTTGAAAGTATAAATTAAAATTCAAATAATTTTTTAGGGTGTAATTTATAATTAATCCTAATTTAAATTACGACGATAGATTTATAGCTCTCGATAGAAATTAGAGCAAACCTATTATCCTATAAGAATATATATATATATATAATTACAATGCATCAAGTGGGTAAATTTTGTACGAAAAGCATTAGTGCTTGTCAGCCACCCTCCAGTCGACCCTTTTGTTCAAACACTAACCGTACTCACCGTCATATAGTACTACTACTGCAATTCAATTCTCTCACTCTCTGTTTCTCTCTCCTGAGACTGGTCGTGAGAGAAAATGGAGTCTTCTCCATACCAAACTCTGTATCATTGGTGTCTTTGAATTTACTCTTCTGCCACAACCTCAATGCCTTATGTAACACACAAAGTCACAAACACACTCCTTCCTACCCTCATCGTATGAATCCCATATTTTAATACAACTCCCTCTGAATAATCTTTCAAAACCAAGAAGACTCCTTTTTTTACTCGTCCTTCAAACTCCTCTCTCTCTCTACCCAGAATCTCTCAGTTTCAGAACTCTCTCTCAGGTCTCTTTCCACACCCCAAAACCCTTCTTTTCTTCTTCTTCTNCTCTCTCTCTACCCAGAATCTCTCAGTTTCAGAACTCTCTCTCAGGTCTCTTTCCAAACCCCAAGACCCTTCTTTTCTTCTTCTTCTTCTCTCTCTCCTCTTCAAAATTGAAGCTTTCAATCTCCAAATCGCACGACGTAAAGATTTGTGTAGCTTATCACAGAGAAAATTCACGTCCATATTTGTATCTGTACACGTACATTAATTTGTTTTTGTATAATGAAGTTCTGATTTATCTTTGTATGCTTTTTGTTTTTGTAGTGAATTTGAGGGGCTTCAATGGTGATTTGATCCATTGTGAATTATAAATTTTCTGGGATCAAAATGCGAGTGAAGGAAATGCACCCTCTGTGTTGTATATCGCTAGAAAGCCCAGCGATCGGAGACCAGTCGCCAGAGCCGATTCTATTGAGAACCGGCTCTGTTAACACGATATCCGGCGGATCTGATGGCAATGCCGGACTATCTGACGTCAGCTTCGCGGGGCTACTCTACAAGTGGACCAATTACAGCAAGGGTTGGAGATCCAGATGGTTTGTGCTGCGTGATGGAGTCCTCTCTTACTCCAAGATCAAGATCCGCCGGCCGGGAAGTCTGGCTCTTCTTCCGGTAGCAGATGACGTCACGATCATTGGTGACTTGTCCTCCGATCGCCTTTCGCGTCTCAACAGTTGTGGACTACGTAATAAGCAGCAGAAAAATGTTCGCACTGTTCACCTCAAGGTAATGTGAGGGAAAGAGAGTTTTTTTTTTGGGGTTGGGGGGGNTGATATATTCTCACATCATAGCTGCTGCTCCTGCTAATCCAATAACTTAATCTAACTCTATGTTTTTCTTTTGAACGGTAGTCTATTTCTATGTTAGCTAGACTCTTATCAATCTTAAAAATTTGCGGTTACATTTCATATCTTTTGGTCATCTCCAAGCTCTATTTGGAAGATACTTGGTTTTGTCATGGTGGTGGAGCCTTCTGACCCACATGGGTTTTTTTTCCTAGTAACCTGATAATGGAAACACCGAATTCAGGTTAATGATTATTATTCTGGGTACCTTCATTTTTTCTGTGAAATATTTTGCTTTATGGTTTTCCAGGGCTTGGAGCTAGTAATTTTCCTTTTCGTTTGAATTTATAGCTATTCAGACAACAGTAACAATTGTTTTGAGCAGTTGTCACGATATTTGCTTAGTAGTTCAGTTTTTTCCCCGACAGTATTACATTGTTACTCCTATTGCATTAACTTGTCAAAACATCGTCTAGAGATAATGTTGGGTAATGCAAGGAAGTTGCAATATAAGATTATTATGGGATTATATCTAACAAACAGACTCAATTCTTAACAGATATCATCTTTTCGAGAGAGCAAGTCAGATGATAGGCGGTTTTATATATTTACTGCTACAAAGACCCTTCATTTGAGGACTAATTCGAAGAAAGAAAGGCAGGCCTGGATAGAAGCTTTGGTCTCCACAAGAAGTCTTTTTTCACTGAGACCCTTGAATGGTAATACATCCCTGGTACCAAATGACATATCTCTATCAACTGAGAAGCTTAAGAAACGTTTGCTTGAAGAGGGGATCAGCGAGGTACTTGTCAAAGACTGTGAGCAAATAATGCTCTCTGAGTTTTCGGAAATACATGATCAATTTAAAGTTCTTTGTAAAGAGCGGTCCAATTTGCTTGACACATTAAGGCAGTTGGAGGTAACTTTTTAAATCATTAGAATGTGGAAATGCATGAAATCTTTTCATGGATTTGTTGATTTAATGCTGGCAATATTTACTTTATGCAGCTGAAATCAATAAAATGATGGCAATATTGTTGTAAAATGCAGAGCTGGGGACCTTTTATTCATCTTTCCTCTAAATAAAAAATCCGATCAATAGACTCAATAAATTATTCATACTGATATCACATAAGTGGTGCAGTACTCACATTTAATCCATATGAATCCTTAATCTTCCCCATGTGTTCTGTCTGATTAAACATATTCTTGTCATTTTGTCTACCTTGGAATGACAATCTATCAAGTGTTTCTCTTGTCCTTGGAATGCATTTTAGTTATGACAAATTTTCCAAAGAGGTGGCCTTTTGGTCCTTACACATGAACAAACCATCCTATCCAATTCAACACTGCATTTTGTCCTCAAGTAGCCCGCCCGTATTTTTGTGCCAGTGAGGGATATATGTATGCGCTATGGATCTTGCCACTCAATCATGGGGGCAACTTCATGTTGAGCAATTTTATTTCACCACTCACTAATATGTTAACTGATTTTGAGAAATTGNCTAATTTTCCAAAGAGGTGGCCTTTTGGTCCTTACACATGAACAAACCATCCTATCCAATTCAACACTGCATTTTGTCCTCAAGTAGCACGCCCGTATTTTTGTGCCAGTGAGGGATATATGTATGCGCTATGGATCTTGCCACTCAATCATGGGGGCAACTTCATGTTGAGCAATTTTATTTCACCACTCACTAATATGTTAACTGATTTTGAGAAATTGTGTACGCTTAGATATGGTAATGCATTTTCCAGGACAGTCTTTGCAGGAGCACTATTACAAATCTGTTTATGTTTATGTTTATGTTTATGCTGCTTGATTACATTGTTGTGTTACTTTTCTATGGTCAGACCTCGTAGCATTATATATAAATCGTTGACAGAAGTTTTTCATTTTGAAAATTTGTTTTTAAATCTCTTGGTTGAAATATAAAAACTAAGGACACAGTTATATTTTTTACTTGAATAAGCTATTGGTGAACTTACAGAAGCTTTTAGGACTGGAAAAAAAAAAAAAGGATGGACAAAAGGTTAGTAGATTCTTGATGAATCTCTAGGAAGTGTATCACCCTTCGTTCCTCTAATAATGCTCTAGAAGCTTTTAGTATATCATAGTTTACTAAGCTCTTCCCGGAGTGACCTGGTGTTTTCTTTTTTGGGCATTCTTTCATATACATGTATACACATATGAATACAAGTATTCAAAGAGGCCTGCGGTCAAGAACTTTCACCTTGAGAGAGATTTTGATGGGAATGGGCATCAGAGTGAGTGTATGTGGGGTAAACATAAACTCAGACCAGGTGAATATGCTAGAATCGAATGTGCCATTTGTTCAAATGATAAGCATTGCTAGAACATCTTTGACCAGCAATTAGCCACAGAAATGTGTCACTGTCGCCTGCAAATTCTTTGTCTAGGTAGTGGTAGTTGATCTGGCTAGACTACCTGGCTTCCTATATAATAGTACAAAATTTGGAAGTCAGATCAGTGCCACTTCTATATGTTCTCTGGTAATGTTTGATTGGTTGGTCAATTTGTTTAGTTGTTATGTTTAATGTTTGCAGTCTCTGGTATACTTGTAACTTATTATATATTGAATGGTTACTTGATTTGTGAATGTCATCTGCCTGTATGGTCAAATAACTTCTTAATTTAAATATATAATTCACCTTTTTCATGTGCAGGCATCTAATATTGAAGTTGAAGCCTCTGGAGTTCATGATGGTGAATTCCAATTGATGAAGCACGGTAAATATACTGTTAATAACTAGTGTTATCTCTCTCCCTCCCCAACGTCCACCCAACACAAAGACCCTGAAAAAATTANGGATGGGAAATATATTGGTAATAACTAGTGTTATCTCTCTCCCTCCCCAACGTCCACCCGTGTTATCTCTCTCCCTCCCCAACGTCCACCCAACACAAAGACCCTGAAAAAATTAAAACCATGAATTTAATTCAATTGTCTCATCTATTTCTGGTAAGCTACATAAATTTAATGCACTTCAAAGGATGATACAGATTTGCATAGCTTTGACTTCCTATTCTTATGCTCCAGTTTGGAGACAGTAAAAACATGCTCTAGCAAAAGAAGCTTGTGTCTTTATTTAAAAGGAACACATGACAATTTTTTATTTTGCTTGACAAATTTATAGATTAAAAAGAAACTATGTGGAGTATTATTTTTATGTTCAATGTTCTAGAGATGTGAGAACCTCTGTTAGTAAAAGTCAGCAAGAAGGGCTAATACAACAACAATCTGCTGATCACTGGAAGATTGTCTTCAATTTGTTTTTCAGGCAGTCTGGGAAAAATATCTAAACCATGTTGTTCATGGATATTGCAATATCAATTCTTGAAAACTTCACTCTGCTCGTAAAACATGTCATCTGTTAGGATGCATTCTAAATTTTTTGGTTTCTTGCTTTGATATACAGAATGCAGCACAACTGAATCATCTGATGATGTTGAGAAACAAGAGCTTGAGGAAGTGTCGGATGAAGAGGAAACTTATTTCTTTGACACAAAAGAGTATTTTCCTGAGTCAATTATTAGTTGTGGGTTTCTAGGTGCAGATCACATGGATAAGTGTGTGGAACTGGAAAATCAAAAGGACCATACAAATGGAATCAATGCTAAGAAGGATCTTGTTGACTCAACAGAGCTACAAATCGAAAGGCGAAAGAAGCTTCCGGATCCAGTTGAGAAAGAAAAAGGGGTTAGCCTTTGGTCTATGATCAAAGACAACGTTGGAAAGGATCTCACTCGAGTCTGTCTTCCTGTGTACTTTAATGAGCCAATATCATCCCTCCAGAAATGTTTTGAAGACTTGGAGTATTCTTATCTTTTAGATCGGGCATATGAGCACGGTAAAGCGGTACGATCAAGATACATTTCCTCTTGTTTCTTTTCGTCATAATTGAGAGTTAATATTTTCTTATCTGTGTATGTACTAGTAAACAAATCCTTGTTCCTTCTGTCCTCTACTTTTTTCTTCAACATCACTTCTTTTGCCAGTATTGTTTTTCACATGAGTTATTTCTTATGTGCAGATCAATATTAATGGTTCTGGTTCCAATGGGATTTCTAAATATGCGTGCAAAGTGTTGCTATTACATGAAATTAGTTTTGGTATTGAGTTCCTTTACAATGATAGTTAAACATGTATTTGCTTTTACAATTTGCTAAATCAGGATAACTAATGAATTTTATGCATTTCTTATTCATGGCATCATTTGAAATCAAAAAGTGTCCACTCCTACTTTCTCGTGGCCACATGGATGTTTATTTTTTTGGGGGGTTAATAAATGGATGTTTATCTTACCTACTTGTGTTTATAATAAATTACCGTGATACTTCCTTTTTGGGTGGTTCCTTTTTGAATTATTGCAAAGGAAATTGATTTTAATAAGTTTGTCTCATATCTGCATTTTCATGGGTATGCACCTGGAGCAGCCAATATTGGTGAAGTAAATCAAGCATCATAAGGTTAAGCTTTCAGATTTTTCAAATACTAATTATGTTCCTAATACTTATCTTCATATTATGGTTTCACCAAAGCCTGAGAATGGCTTGTGTTTTTCCTTCGCTGGTCCAGCATTATGTCCTATCAGCATTTTCATTTTCTTTTTCTCTTCGGCCTTCCCGAGGGGATGGTTGTAAGAGCTACCGGCTGTTCTATGACTGCTATTACAATAACTATAATGGTTGGCAAATAATTACTCTAAACATAGGATTGTAACTTTTTGAGTCACTATCTAACGTGTGTGGAGGGACAGTAATGGTAGAATTTTCAATGACCAATTCAGCGATTGAAGACTATCAGGCAGACTAGTAGAAAGAATGGCATCATTGAAGTTTAGAGAATCAGTCCAGAACCAACAACTTATACTGATTTGGCAGTTGCATTATTTGATCTGGTGTCGTCCTGAAGGACTACTGAATCGAGATTCTTTTGATTTCTTTGGATATGCAGGAATAAAAAAGGAACAAAATAAATGTGCCATGGTATTTTGTAAGATAGATCATACTTTTTGGACAATCTGTTTAGGGCACCCAGTAATTGAGGTCACCTCTCACAGATTTGTCACTGCCCTTTACATAGATGTGTTTTCACTTTTGGTTACTCCTGCCAGAGTTCACCCCTTCTCATTTACATCAGGGCCGGCTATTTTACTCTCTGAAAAAAAGAATGTCACTTCTTGTTTGTTAAGACCTGGCATTGCTCTCATGCCGTCTTCTTTTTTGCTTCCAGGGAAAAAGTCTCTTAAGAGCTTTGAATGTTGCTGCCTTTGCGGTCTCTGGATATGCTTCATCTCAAGGCCGGCACTGCAAACCTTTCAATCCTTTGTTAGGGGAAACTTATGAAGCTGACTATCCTGAGAAAGGAATTCGCTTCTTTTCTGAGAAGGTGAGTACCTGCTGAAAAAGTAGGATTATTGTTGAATAAATATTGTAGTCCTATAATTAATTTGAGATTGCGATATGTCAAGAGTGCTTAAGTAAACCTTACACAGAGCCAACTGTGGTACAGAGATCAACAGAGCCGTACTGAAATCCTTCAAAATGTTCAGTGTGCTTGTCCACAACATGGACTAGTTGAGTAAAGGATACAAATCTGCAACATTTTCAAAAATACTCATTAACCCATCCGATTTCAATTTGATGTAAAATGAAAATTTTCTAAATGAAAATGTCTGATTTGGCCACAATTTGTGAGTTACTTTGTTGATGACAAAAATACTCAAATCTTAACTGAATTGGTAGCAACAGAAACTTAAAAACATAAGGAGATCCTTCCAAGGTCTAAAATTTCCGAAAATGGTAAAAGATGCTCACAACATTATTGAGCATAATTTGACCTGTTCTGATAATTATACATCATCGTATCTAGTAAATATTTGATCCATCACAACGTCTGCGCTTATCTTTAAGTTNTGTTGATGACAAAAATACTCAAATCTTAACTGAATTGGTAGCAACAGAAACTTAGAAACATAAGGAGATCCTTCCAAGGTCTAAAATTTCCGAAAATGGTAAAAGATGTTCACAACATTATTGAGCATAATTTGACCTGTTCTGATAATTATACGTCATCGTATCTAGTAAATATTTGATCCATCACAACGTCTGCGCTTATCTTTAAGTTTAAACATGCATCTTATGGTTTTTCCATTGCTTGAAACAGGTTAGTCACCACCCAACTCTCATAGCCTGCCACTGTGAAGGTAAAGGGTGGAAATTCTGGGGTGATAGTAATATCCGAACAAAATTTTGGGGGAGATCAATTCAGCTTGACCCTGTTGGAACATTAACCTTAGAGTTTGATGATGGAGAGATTTTCCAGTGGAGCAAGGTGTGCAGTGTACATGGTTGTGTTTGTGCATTATACAGCTTATAATTTTTTGATCATATAGGTTCCAGGATTACTCATTTGGTGACGGCATTCTGAAACATGGTCATTCTGTCTTTAGGTCACAACAACCATTTATAATCTTATTCTTGGTAAAGTATACTGTGACCACCATGGATTAATGCATATACAAGGTAATCGCCAATATTCATGCAAGCTCAAGTTCAAAGAGCAGTCTATTCTTGACCGAAATCCTCACCAGGTAAATGTGGGGATCATATAGTTACCCTATTCAATGTTCACCTTTTTTGCATATTTGATAGCCCACATCAGTGTGTGTTGAATTGCTGCACCACTAAAATATGGAATATAATGCCTGGGCTGATTTAAAAAATCTCCCTACTGCACAGGTTGATGGATTTGTTGAAGATATCAGGGGTAAAAAAGTTGCNGCCTGGGCTCCCTACTGCACAGGTTGATGGATTTGTTGAAGATATCAGGGGTAAAAAAGTTGCAACCTTACTTGGGAAGTGGGATGATAGCATGTATTATATAAATGGAGACGAGGGCAGCAAGGTGAAGAATTTGTCTGACACATCTTTATTGTGGAAAAGGAGTAAGCCGCCTCCTAATCTCACTCGTTACAACTTAACATCTTTTGCAATAACAGTAAATGAGTTAACGCCAGGATTGCAGGTAGAGATGACGATTTGAATCTGTTTCTCAAATGCATTTTCATATTCCTCTTATGTATGCCTAATCATCTTTTATAGTTGTTTCTGATCCCGGGTATTTGATCACGGATTAAGGAGAAACTCCCACCCACGGATTCAAGACTTAGGCCAGACCAGCGGCACTTAGAAAATGGGGAATATGACAAGGCAAATGCAGAGAAGCTACGATTGGAGAGGCGGCAAAGGATGGTATGTGTCACACCCTTTGTGTGTTAGTTATGTACCGGTTCATGCTCACTGGGCTTGTTGACTGTTCAATTATCAACCTTAGAAATCCTATAGCCAAGCACAATAAGCATTCTTGTATGGCTGCTCTAGAAGAATGAGTGTGTGTTTGATTAACATGCAGATTTGAGGCTAGATATTTGATCATTCAGTAACTACAAAGATGCTACTGTCTAACTGTTTGATCTTGCCATTTTGTGATTGGTTCTGCAATATGATCATTCTGCAATTGTTCTTGCACAACTACTTTACTTTTGTGAAGTTTTATCAATGCATTGTTTGTTCTGACATCAACAAAACACCCTCTAAACACCAGAATCAGTTTTTAACTTATTTATTTTCAACAACAATTGATGGAGGAGATTTTTATATGCATATCTTTGTTATCGTTTCTCAATGGTCGGCAAGTAGCAAACAATAGAACCTCAGATATGTCAGATGATAGAACAACTTTAACTCACAACCACATGGATCTAGTTTACATCTTGGGATGGCATTTGTAGAAGATAGGTTGATTACACAAACCATATGTCACCATAAANAACCACATGGATCTAGTTTACATTTTGGGATGGCATTTGTAGAAGATAGGTTGATTACACAAACCATATGTCACCATAAATCTGAGGGCAAAATAGTAAAAAATTGGAATCTTTAAGAAATTGTTGCGTCTATGGACCATTGTTGTAGCAAAACTTATAATATATCCATTTTTCTGTCTATCATCACCTAAACACACATGATGGACTGAATATGATTTGTAATGTGGATGCTGTAACTAGGTAGGTTCTTCTGTGACGTGTCAGAGCATCAGACAGATTAACCAATAATTGTTAAGGTACATTATGTTGGTTCGAACTTGGACATTTGAACATCATCAAGCATACTACTTTGTGCACATAGTCGAGGTCTTGTTCAACATGCGAGTCAGACTGGTATATATATATATATATATACACATATACATATACATATAGATATTGATGGGGGATAGCCATTCTTACTTGCATCCCTTGCAGTCCAGGAAGTTACAAGAAAATGGGTGGAAACCTCGATGGTTCCAAAGAGAAGGTGTTGATGGACCCTTCCGTTATGTGGGTGGTTACTGGGAAGCACGACAGGATGGAAAATGGGATGGATGCCTGGATATATTCAGTGATTTTTAATGATGACCTTGTTCATTGACTGAAGGGTCATTATTTTTACCAAGGTATAGCAGTACTCCTGGTAAATTCCTCTACTATTGAGATTGCCGTTACTTGTCCCTACACACATCCAAGGTGTGGGAGCTTTCATTGGGCAGTTCTATACTGTATCCCCTTTGTTGTGTCACACACCCAACTACCCACACACACACACACCCGCACACGCATACACTCGCACACATTTTCTGCCATTATACCTATATTGTGTATCTAATGTAGTGATTTTCACCAGAACTGATTTTCTTACATTGCAGCTAATGCAGGACCAAGTAAAAGCCTATGAGGGCTGTTGCAGAGCAGGCTTTGCACATATGTAGACTAATTATTGAGGCTCACAACCTTCAATTCCAGGGGACTTGGGCGTGAAGAATCACTCTTTTGGTTAGTACATGTTGGTTATACCAGTCAAATCTCCTAGTTATCATATTGTGCAGAGATACATTTTGTGTAGTCTCTCTCTCTCTCTCTACATTGGTTATAGCTCCTTCGACTTAGCTAGCTGCTTGCTAACCATTTGATTTGAGAATTATTTGTATTTTATTTTATCAATAATAAAGGAAAAATAATGCATTTCAGAAGTAGTCCTTGTTTAAAAGTCGTTTATATTTCTATAATGTCCTCCTTTTGATACCACCACAAAACAACTTGAGGACAGGCTTTCTTGCTCTAATGTTTAGAGCATGGAGGAGGATAGTCCAACATCTGCCCACTAGTATATCAGGCTCAATAAACTGCCTAAGATGGATCTATTGTTCCTGTACCAACACGCCCAATAAGCTAAACAGACTTTAACCCAAGAAAAAAACTTTACTGCCTGAGAATACGAACACACAAGCATGTCATGCACTACACCCATATGTCAACAAGCGATGAGGCCCAATTTTGCTCACTCTGAGGATCTTGACGATAATGGGCTTTATATCCAATGCTTAACTGATTAAAGTTCATCATGTTCGAGGTCCTGATAGTGAGCAAAATTGGGCCTCATTTCGATCCCATTAGACTGAGTGTTGGTTCTGCCCTGCTAAAAATTTTGTAGAAAGAACCTCAAAAATTATTCCTTTTTTCTGCCGAAATGTAATAAGAAAATAGTCTAATCAACAAAATCTAAGCTTATTATTTACTGATTGTTAATCCGATTAGTGTAATTCAACGTGTCATTGGAGTTTCCTGCTACACATGATCTGGTTGCACGTACTTGGGGACAAACAAACAAGTGAAGTGGTTGGTCTTGCAGAGCATCATATTAGTCAAACACTCTTAACCTTTTCATGTATGCACGAAACCTTTGCATGATTGAGTGATGACCATCCAAATTATTGGGTTTGTGACATTATTGAGGGAGAAGTCCACAAATTTACATTAATAGAGAGAGAGAGAGACCATCCGGACTGGTCCCACTGTAACTATGGTTATCCTATCAAGTTAGTCCAAAGCTTAGGTCTCTTGTGGATTGAAAAGGTAGGAGCCTTTATAGAAAAAATAACATCAAATTTTACTTTAAGTCTTCAACTAACCCTAATCTTTTATTACTTTCAACTGTCATTCATCGTGAAACCAGTGGTCTTAATGGAGGTGTGAGGTTGATGTAAAGCTATAATCTATATGGTTACCAAAAAGATTATGCACTTTCCATGATATGAAGCGCATGCAGCAAATAACTAGTAGGGTTCCTCTAACAAATACTTCTATTTCTGGTCGGCCGGAGTCCACCCGACTAGAGGGACGGAGAAATTAATAAAGTATAAAATATATTTTTAAGCTTTACCTTATTGAAAATGTGTGTCTGACTCTTTCCTCTCAAAATTTCCTAACCTTGTAGTCCATGTGAAATGGCTTTAATGCTGGACTTCATGATAGAAGAGCTCATGCTATGTAAAGTTTTTTATTTTTTGTGGATGAAAGCTGGCCCAAAAAAGAAACAATTAATTCGTGGTGTATGTATGTCATGGAAATGTGATTTGCAACTACTCATATTTGAGAGGTCACAATTTCTTGGCCAGACACAATTAATGGGACGATGTCGATGGCGATTGTTTCAGCTTGAAACGATAACGTTATCTACACTAAATTTGTTGATCAAAACTACTGCAACTATTAGATTAACAACAAACTTTACCCATTATTCGTAACTAACTATTTAAATTAAGATGAAGATGGCATAATGATTGATTGTTTGCCCATATCAGAAGGCATTAGCTTGTGGTATTGGTAATCCTTCCTTAGATTTTTTGTTTTCTTCGACGGTATGGGCGTTCGGAGTAGCTTACTCATATCTCGATTAATCATTTCTCCGATCCGATAAAAGGTAGACCATCCATGTTAGGACTAGAGTATTCACGAGGGATAAATCTCTTATAATCTAACTCTAGTGAATTACAAAAATTTAAAGTCAAAGACATTTAATTTACAATTCGTTTTTATTATTATTTGAGCAAATTTTTCAAACTATCGATGCCGTGTTCCAAAATTTATGGTTGAGAATTGAGATGAGGTTTTAGTGCTAAGGCCTATCCTTTCCAATCACAAGGTCCATTGCCATCAATTTTTTATTTGATCACGAGACTACAGTTTGGAAAAATAGAGAAGTATCGGATTTCCCACTTTCAAAAATAGCAATTAAGAATCCACTACTGATTGACAACTTATAAATTATTTCAAAACTTCGGATTTATTTGGTTTATATCTCAAAAAATTGTATCCGAAAATAATTTTTGAGAAAAATTTTAAAAAAGTTTTTTTGAAAATTTTCAAATTGTAAAACCTATTTGGTTATATATTTTTGAAAATAGTTATAGAGAACAAAAAATTATAAAATCTATTTGGATAATAACCTACAAAACTCACAATTGTATCTGAAAATAGTTTTTATTGTTGCGATAGAGAGAGATAGAGACGCAAATCTATGTTGCACAGCGTTGTTGTAGACAGAGGGAGAGAGCGAGAGAGAGAGAGGGAAAAAAAACGTTGTTGTATTTTGTTGTTAAGGAGATTCGAAGGACAGATCTCATGAAAGACCTAAAATTGTCTCCGTATTTCCAACGTTTTAAAAGAAAACTCTGAAAATAAGTGTGGCTTATTTTCTATTTTTTTACTCAAATTCTCATTTTTTTNCTTATAATCTGACTCTAGTGAATTACAAAAATTTAAAGTCAAAGACATTTAATTTACAATTCGTTCTTATTATTATTTGAGCAAATTTTTCAAACTATCGATGCCGTGTTCCAAAATTTATGGTTGAGAATTGAGATGAGGTTTTAGTGCTAAGGCCTATCCTTTCCAATCACAAGGTCCATTGCCATCAATTTTTTATTTGATCACGAGACTACAGTTTGGAAAAATAGAGAAGTATCGGATTTCCCACTTTCAAAAATAGCAATTAAGAATCCACTACTGATTGACAACTTATAAATTATTTCAAAACTTCGGATTTATTTGGTTTATATCTCAAAAAATTGTATCCGAAAATAATTTTTGAGAAAAATTTTAAAAAAGTTTTTTTGAAAATTTTCAAATTGTAAAACCTATTTGGTTATATATTTTTGAAAATAGTTATAGAGAACAAAAAATTATAAAATCTATTTGGATAATAACCTACAAAACTCACAATTGTATCTGAAAATAGTTGTTATTGTTGCGATAGAGAGAGATAGAGACGCAAATCTATGTTGCACAGCGTTGTTGTAGACAGAGGGAGAGAGCGAGAGAGAGAGAGGGAAAAAAAACGTTGTTGTATTTTGTTGTTAAGGAGATTCGAAGGACAGATCTCATGAAAGACCTAAAATTGTCTCCGTATTTCCAACGTTTTAAAAGAAAACTCTGAAAATAAGTGTGGCTTATTTTCTATTTTTTTACTCAAATTCTCATTTTTTTTAAAAAAAATTTGAGAACAAAAATATTAAACAAACAGATTTTAGATACTTTTAAAATTTTGAGAATAAAAAATAGTTACGGAACAAAACCAAACACGCCCTTCATTTTCTTGAATAAAGAGGCTAAAGTCCTCTTGATAGAGCATATTGGGTAAAATTTCACCTTTCTAATCTCTGTCTAATTACTTTATCTCCAAAAGTCCAAGGAGGATGGTCAGTCTTTCACTTGTCTCAATTGCTACCAAACTGTCTGTGTTCATTTTTCTTTCTAGAGGGTGTGAATTTTCTCTTTCGGCTGCGGCTGCGGCTGCGGCTGCGTTTTGTGGCCAATATTTTTCATTGTATTACTATTAAGGTAGGTCAAGTGATAACATGAATAAGTTATAAATTTATATGTTCTAAATTTGAATTTTGTCGACTTTTTAGTGTTAAGCCTTGAGAGATTTATTCTTTATTAATACCCTAATTTCGAAATGGATAACATACTTTTAACTAGACCGAAAAAAGGATTAATTAAAATGTATATAAATTAGACTGGATACTCCTGACCGTTGAAAAAAAAAAAACATTTTCCATTATATTCTACTCTAGATGTGAGAAATACACAGAAAACAAGTCCCATATCTATATATTTATCCTTTTTCATTCTTTTTGTACATAAAAAGGTCAAAACCTAGTTAAAAAAACAAAAAAGCAAAGCACAAAAATGACAACAACAAAAACAAACTTTTTAAGAAAAATCCTCTCATGCATGGCAGCCAGTCTCTTCCTCCTCCAACTCAATCCCCACCTCAGCAAGCCTGTTCTCCTTGTACACATACCACTTTGCACCAACCAAAAACAACACCAAGTTCAAAGCACTCAAAATTGCCAGAAGCCAGTAAAAGTCATAAAGCTTCCCTTGGTTAAGATTATCAGCCAACCATGGCTTCTTGTCCCCTGTCACATGGTGCACTATAGTAACTAAAATAGAACTGAAGAAAAACCCTAGTGAAAGTGTGCTCAAGAACAACCCTGTGCTCATTGTCTTCATCCCTTTAGGACACTCCCTGAGAAAAAAATCAAGCTGCCCCATATAAGTTAACGCCTCGCCGGAGCCAACAAGGAGGAATTGTGGAATTAGCCAGAAAACGCTTAATGGGAGAACGGCGTTTGCGTCATTCGTTAAACCATGAGACCTTGCAACATGTAATCGTTTGATTTCGGATAATGCAGCTGCTACCATTGCAAATATTGATAGGACTAGACCAGCGCCGATACGTTGGAGTGGGGTGAGACCTTGAGGGTTCTTGAGCAATTTTCTGGCAATCGGAGCAATAATCCGGTCATAGATCGGGACAGTCAAGAGAATGCTACCGACGAAAAAGGCGGTAAGAGAGGCTGCCGGAATCTGGAATGATTTGCCAATGTGACGGTCCATGGTGGTGGCTTGTGACACTGAGAATGTGGTCATTTGGGCATAGATAGTCCAGAACATTATTGTAGTAGCCCATATAGGTAACATTCTAATCACTAATTTCACTTCTTCCACATCAGTTAATGTGGAGAGGTACCACTTATTCACCATAGTGATTTCACTTGACATCTCAGGGTCCTTGATGGCTGCCTTGTCCAAGAAACTGCATGTAGAAAACAAAACCACCACGAAAAGTGAGGATCAAATGGTTATAATACGTCTATAATTTGATCATACAACTAAGACGACCCTATGTAACCATCCCATTCAACATTATTTGGCAAACAGGTCTCGTATATTAGTTTTCGAGACATCGTTATACTAATGTGAGATGCTCTAACAAAGTCGGACGCACGATGGTTAAGAGATAGACAAAAATGAAAAGAGGTTATAACAAATTGCACTTATGACACAAATAAAGGGAAATATTGAAAACAAAGAGACTCGTTCAAAGCCTCCTAAAATATATGCTAAATCATCCGATTCAAAATTAATATATCAAAAATAAAATTCAAAATGAATTTATCAAAAATAAATATTCTTGAAAAATCTAGCAGAAGTATAATTACATTGAGCTCAATCAAGTTGTAACAGACCCAAAAACCTAAAGGGANAATATATGCTAAATCATTCGATTCAAAATTAATTTATCAAAAATAAAATTCAAAATGAATTTATCAAAAATAAATATTCTTGAAAAATCTAGCAGAAGTATAATTACATTGAGCTCAATCAAGTTGTAACAGACCCAAAAACCTAAAGAGAGGGACAGATAGATACAGACAGTTATTGTCTTTTTGTGTGACATACGAACCCAAGAGATGTACGAAAAGGAAGGTCCAAAACACCCTTTGTTTACAGTTTTTTTTATATACATAATACACTGATTGAATGCCAAAAGAGAACAGCAAATGAAAACAAGACAAGGGGGCGCGAAGATCGATTGGCTGACATCCCTAGATTCCTTTTGGATCACACCGATTTAATAAATAGTATATAAAATTCAAAGAGAAACGACGGGTTCCCAAAAATATTTATCCAATTTTATATCTCAAATGATATGACATGACAAATTATTAGAGATCCGATCAAAAGTATACGGCTAGTCTCTTATTGAATTCAATCATATTTCAACCCAATCAATTTTATGGGAAAAAAATGGAATACCACAATACAAAGGGAAAACCATGTGACATGTCTTTTTGAGTAACTATGCATGTAGCTGTCCCTATTAATGGTAGCTAATCTATTTGGGGCCCACATTTTAGCATTGTAATTATTAGATCAATAGTAAAATACATTTAATACGGAGACCCAAGTCTGGTATATTATTTTGACAAGTATTCTAAAATGTCATTGATGGTTAGCTATCAATGATGGTCCTTGTAGATACGTTAACAGCTAGTCACCAAGTCTTATGTAGTTATTGAATTACTTTATCCGCTATGATTGATAATAGTTGGAATACTCGTGTTTNATGGAAAAAAAATGGAAAACCACAATACAAAGGGAAAACCATGTGACATGTCTTTTTGAGTAACTATGCATGTAGCTGTCCCTATTAATGGTAGCTAATCTATTTGGGGCCCACATTTTGGCATTGTAATTATTAGATCAATAGTAAAATACATTTAATACGGAGACCCAAGTTTGGTATATTATTTTGACAATTATTCTAAAATGTCATTGATGGTTAGCTATCAATGATGGTCCTTGTAGATACGTTAACAGCTAGTCACCAAGTCTTATGTAGTTATTGAATTACTTTATCCGCTATGATTGATAATAGTTGGAATACTCGTGTTTAAATAGGTAATACCTTGAGGCGTCCAATTTAGTATCTCCCAGAAGATACCCTGATTTGTATGGTTTGCTATTTGATTGTGTATAGCCCGAGTTTATTAAATAAAAAAATTCTACCCTACACCTCTAGTAGGGTATCTAGTATCTATAATTANACTCGTCGGGATAGTTGGAATAATCGTGTTTAAATAGGTAATACCTTGAGGCGTCCAATTTAGTATCTCCCAGAAGATACCCTGATTTGTATGGTTTGCTATTTGATTGTGTATAGCCCGAGTTTATTAAATAAAAAAATTCTACCCTACACCTCTAGTAGGGTATCTAGTATCTATAATTATTCATAGTTTGACCAATATAAAAGACTATAATTATTCAAAAGTTAGCTGGTCTGGTTGATCGAGTGATCGAACAAATTGTGCTACATAAATGTGTATATCCCGAATTCAAGTTATTTCTACAAATTAACATAAGTAATGAGTTTTTTACTTTTAATANTAAATAAAAAAATTCTACCCTACACCTCTAGTAGGGTATCTAGTATCTATAATTATTTATAGTTTGACCAATATAAAAGACTATAATTATTCAAAAGTTAGCTGATCTGGTTGATTGAGTGATCGAACAAATTGTGCTACATAAATGTGTATATCCCGAATTCAAGTTATTTCTACAAATTAACATAAGTAATGAGTTTTTTACTTTTAATATTTTTTATTTAACTTTTTAAATATAAAAATAAAAAGAAAGACCGATTGAAAAAATAATAATAAATAAAAGATGGGTTACAAGTAACATGCATCGCATCGCAGGGGTGGGATCACTAGTACCGATTGAAAAAAAACGTTGATTGTTTTAACAAAAAAAAAAAAAAACAGAAGTTGGTTAATTGGAGAAGGTTAATAAGAGTACTAACCGGAACTGCTTGCTATGTGGTAGCATCTGTTTCTTCTTCTTCTGGTAAGCTTCACCGGGAATGTCATCGATGTTGAAGAGAAGAGACGAATCGGACGGAGGTTCCAAATGTCTCTTCCTCCAAGCTGCGACAAACACCGAAGCGATCTGCGTCAATGGGCTACCCACAAGTTTCTTAAACCTGTAACTTCTAGTTCCCGACAAGAACACCGTCAAGCCAATCACTATAGCACAGGCACAGATTCCATAACCCCATTGTCTTCCCAAGTTGTCCTGAATGTACACAAGTACTGTCACTGCACAGAGAGATCCAAGGCTTATGAAGAAGAAGAACCAGTTAAAGAACTTGATCATTTGGGTCTTTTCTTCTTTGTCTGAATCGTCGAATTGGTCGGATCCGAAGCCAGAAACACTCGATTTGAGGCCGCCGGTGCCAAGTGCAGTGAGGTAGAGAGCAATATACAGAACCATCAGCTGTTTTCCAGTTGATGGAGTGCATGAAGGGCTGCCGACGGCACATTTTGGTGGCCGGAGGGAAGGAATTGCGGTTGAGATGGTCAATATGGACACACCCTATACATCAAAACAATCAACAAAAAAAATCCAAATTTTCAGAAGCAAGATCTAGAACAAAAATAAATAAATAAATAAATAATATGTATATATATTTGCTTTTTGTTATTATTTTTATAAAAATCATCTTAATCACACATCTTCAAAACTCGAGAAAAACAAAAAAAAGAGTCTGTGCCCCTCGAATATTCCAATGAATGTGGTGTAAGCCGAGGCGAAATTGTCAAGAACAAGGAAGAAATGTGATTGCAATAAGAAATAAGTGAACCGAAGTCATGGAGGAAGTACTCACAGTTGCTTGAACAGTAGCAAAGATGGTAATAGTTAGGTACCTGCAAAAAGAATACTTCAAATAAACAAATGGTATTGGTGACTAACACAAGGCTCATCATACAAAAATAGGTGTAAAACTCAAATCCAATCGAGCTCAAATTTGAAAAAAAAAAAAAAAAAAAGAATTAGCAAATTGGCTAGAAAAAAATGTTTAGAACTCGTCACGATCCCAAACCAAGTCAAGACAATCATCACCGATAGTTTGGTGTCGGCTCGGCTCGACTCGATTCGGTTATTAGAGATATGCTAACCTGCCGAGAAAAGTGTCGGCAATGAAGCCTCCGAGCAGACAGAGCATAAAGGAGGTGCCAAGAAAGTTGGTGACAGTGTTGGCTGAGGTAGCATTGCCCAAATGCATAGTTCCGGTTAAGTAAGTCACCAAGTTAACAGCAATACCAAGAGTCGTTAGCCTCTCACATGCCTCAGTCCCTGAACCAAACCACAAATCAAAACCAAACCCACCCACCCACAAAGTAGAAAATTAAAACCAACGATAAAACAATGATTTACAGAGAGAAAACGACAGATCTAGGAGAGGAAGGTAGGGGACCTAGAATCATGGCAGCGCTGGTCCAGCCACCGGATGTGGACCGTTTGGCCGGACGGCCCTTGTAGTCCCAGGCGTCTGAGAGAGTTATGGCCCCTTGTGTTTCGGGAAGTGCCATTGGTTAGACAGAGTTTTGCTGTGAGCTTTGTGAGCAGTTATATATAAAGGATAGAGCAGAGAGAGAGGCTTGTGGCAGGCTGTGTGTAGTGAAGTTTGGAGAGAGAAAGAGACTAAACTGGCCGTTGAATTGAAACCAAGGCCAATGTCCTATTTATAGCAAAAATGAGTTTTGGTAAGTCGATAACCTCATTAATCCATTAATTTTCTTTCCAAACAATTGAGAGCTTTATAATTAAGTGTTATTTGGAGCGAGATGTCTTCGGATACAATTCACCTATCATTCATTAAAATAGGATATANGAGAGCTTTATAATTAAGTGTTATTTGGAGCGAGATGTCTTCTGATACAATTCACCTATCATTCATTAAAATAGGATATATTGTAGGCATTTTAATTATGTTTGTTGAAACGAGTTTGTATCGGATAAAACGGATTCGTATCAAAAATCATTTCATTCATACTCTGATTCGTTTATTTAATTCGTATCTAACGAGTTATATTATATCGAATTTATATTGTGTATGAAGCTTGTATAATCAATATATAAACAAATTATATCGTGTATTTTTTTTTTATTGATTTCACTCATATCTAATTCATTTATTAATCGTGTCGTGTCGTGTCAAGTTCACTCGTTTACGTAACGAGTGACTTAAATAATTTTTATTAGTCTAATTTTGTGTTATGCTTGTGTCATATTAACGTGTCGTTTCATATAATCTATTATATCCAAGTGAATCCTTATCCTCATCCATTAATAGGGGATAATCTGGCAAGAAGAGATCTGGGTTCGTGTTATTTGAATTCATGACTTCTGCATAATCTCCAGATATACATAATAACCAGCAAAACATGTGCGTATTAGTAAAATCTCATCATCNCATAATCTCCGGATATACATAATAACCAGCAAAACATGTGCGTATTAGTAAAATCTCATCATCTGAACTAAGTGTTAACCTCGAGGATAAGTCTATGTTACGCCTGTTACCTATTTTAGTACAATCAATCATATTTTGATTGAAAGTTGTTATTTACCCTTTAGCGGCGTTTTTGTTTCAATTATAAAATATATGTGGTATAAAATTTTATATTCATTTTACTCTAATTCAATAGTATATTATATCCGGTGTTAAACTATAATCTCATCTTTCTCCTTGTTTATTTATCACAAATATTATCTGTGTAATACCTACTTAAAAAAGTCAACAATTGCGACTAACCAATTTAAAAGACAATTTTAACCTTTAAAAAGTCAAAAATTACGGCAGGCTTTTATATGGAAATTGTACCGGAGGATATTTCGGTATTTTCAATTTATAATACCTATACCAAAAATATAATACAAACTCTATGTGGTATTCATTAAGACCTTCTACAAAGTATTATGATTACTATTTATAGCGGGTCGGTATTACGACTTGAAAAATAGTACTGACTATAAAATACCAAACAAACAACGTATAAAATAGGCCCCATGTACTATTTACCTAATATCACCTTCTTATACCACTTTAATACTCAAAACAAAAGGCCCCCTAGTAATTTAAGTGGATATACAGATAAATTGTGAATTCAGATGTTCTAAATTCGAATTTTGATAACACATTGAAGTTAGATCATGAGAGATAAAATACCATAGTTTCGGTGTGTATAGTCTGCTTTTGATCGGACCAAAGATAAGATTAGTCGAAGTAAATATAAATTGATTTAGACATCTTTGACAAAAAAAAAGTCATTAATCTTAGTTTAAGTGGTTTGTAATCACTAATTATAAAATAATAAAGTAAGAAAAACTTTACAAATGTTAAAATTGGGGAAGGCTATGGTACCGACCGATCTAATTTCGGTACGACACCAAAAAAAAATGCGTGCCTCTCAATTTTTGTCATTAAATATTAAAAAGTTATTCATTAAAGGTGGGATAACTTTGCCAATAAAAGTTGTACTATTTTTTTTAAAGGTTGTAACCTCAGCTTCTGTTTTTTTGTGATATTTTTATTTTTTCTAATTGTAATAATTATAACTTCATATTCAAAGATAATAATTTTACCATAAATATTTATGACCTCACTTTCAAAGATTGTAATTTTACTTTTAATTATTGTAACATTACCTAAAGAGTTTGTATCTCACGTTTAAAGGTGATAACTTTATCTGAAGAGTAATAATTTTATTTTTGCAAGTAGTAACATTACATTTAATAGTCATGATCGATCATGATTAATTAAAATTGATCTCAATGCCAATTGTTTTTTGTGATTTCACTTAATTAGGATTGATCATAATTAATTAAGATCGATCCCAATGCCAAATTATTATTTTTATTATTATTTTTTTTTTGATTCCACTCAATTAAGATCAATCATGACTATATGAGATTGATCTTAATGCATTTAATGGTCCGAAAATTGGGATCAAACTAAATTTTTGGTGGTTCCAATTAAATAGGATTGATCATGACTAGCGGAACTTTTTTTTTTTGAATTGGTCCCGATCCTATATTTAATTACATTAAATTGACATGTAATTTCATAAAATTAATTAACATTTTATGAATTAATTTTAATTTTATGAATTTTAAATTAATGTTAATTTTATGAATTTTAAATTTATAATTTTGAATGTTAATTTAATACAATTGAAGGTCAATTTAATGTGATTTTTGATGAATTGAGTGTTAGTTGGATAAAATTAAAAATTAATTTCATAAAAATATATGTCAATTTAATGTAACTAAATATAGGATCAGGATCAGTTCAAGAAAAAAAAATCATAAAATTAACATTAATTTAAAATTCATAAGATAAAAATTAATTCATAAAATATTAATTAATTTTATAAAATTACATGTCAATTTAATGTAACTAAATATAAGATTAGGACCATTTCAAAAAAAAAAGTTCGACTAATCGTGATGGATCCTATTAAAATGGAACCACCAGAAATTTAGTTTAGTCCCAATTTTTGGACCATCAAATTCATTAAGATCAATCTCATATAGTCATGATTGATCTTAATTGAATAGAATCGCAAAAATAATAATAATAATAATTTAGCATTGAGATCGATCTTAATTAATTATAATCGATCCTAATTGAGTGGAATCAGAAAAAAAAAATTGGCATTGAAATCGATCTTAATTAATCATGATCGATCATAACTATTAAATGTAATGTTACTACTTGCTAAGACAAAATTATTACTCTTGAAATAAAGTTATCACTTTTAAAGATGAGATACAAACTCTTTAGGTAATGTTACAACAATTAAAAATAAAACTACAATATTTGAAAATGAAATTATAATTATTTATGATAAAATTACTATGTTTTGATATGAAGTTATAACTATTTAAGGTTAACTTATAATTAGTAAAAGTAAAAGTACCGCAAAAAAAGACGACTGAGGTTATAACTTCTAGAAAAATTGGTACAATTTTTATTGTCAAAGTTATCACACCTTTAGTGAGTAACTTTTTAATATTTTAATGACAAAAATTGAGGGCCACATATTTTTTGCGGTACCGTTCCGAATTTTGATCGGTCGGTACTATAGCCTATCCTCGTTTAAGTTATATTACATAAAAAAAGCAAATAACTAGGGTACCAAAAAATTATTTTTATAATTTTTTGTACTAAACTAAATATCAATAGGCAGTTTAGACTTCAATACTAATCAGGTGAAAGGAGTAGCATCTCATTTTCCATTTTTTTGTCTTCTTTTCCATGTTGGTTTCTATAGTTAGTTCCACAGCTCGAGTGAGCTAGACCACAAGACTGGATAGCATTTCCTAAATCCTGACCATGGTATTCCTAATCCAAGTGTAGTTACGTGACATTTAATACTAAGCCTTTGCATGTCATCATGTATTATGTAAGAACTATCTCATTATCCATACGTTAAATATAACCATGATACTATTTTGAATTACTCCTTAAAATTTTATTCCGACTTATTGAGAAACTAGTTTTGTAACTCTAATAATAACCAAGTTTAATCCATGACCAAGTTATGTATATGTGTATGATAACAATAGTAAAGTTATTTTATTATTACTCCTTAATATAACCATGATCTTAAAATAACTTACATTAAATTGGATTAAACTTGGTTATGTATATGTGTATGATATCCATGTTTTGTCAACCTTAGCTCCACGATCTCCTCTTTGACCTTCTGAGCTCACCAACAATTTTTGAGGAAAATGAAACTTCTATTTTTTGTGAGAAATGGCTGCCAAAAACATTGCTATCATACACATATACATAACCAAGTTTAATCCATGACCAACAAATTGGGAAATAGGTATTCGTGAAGAAGATCAGAGATCTAACCAGATGCAAAAAATAGAGCAGAGAGAAAGAGGGAGAGAACATATTTTATTTATTCACTGTTAAGTTACAATTACATTGATGCCCTATATATATATACACTTAAGAGAACTCTTAACTGACTAACAACTTGTACAGCTGGCAGCTCCTAACTAACTGCATGTGTTCTGAATTCCAACTGGATGGTTCTAGGCTACATCATAAGCTAAGGAGGATCATATACTGCAAGATTCTTAATATTCCCCCGCAAACTGATGGGAAGAGATCGAACCATCAGTTTGGTTCTAAGAGTAAGAAAACGTGAGGAAGGCAAGCCTTTAGTTAAAATGTCAGCAAGTTGATCATCACCAGAAACATAATTGACTTGAATATCCTTGCGAATCACTTTCTCCCGAATAAAGTGAAAATCAATTTCAATGTGTTTGGTGCGAGCATGAAAAATAGGATTAGAGGCAAGGGCCAAAGTTGATAAATTGTCACACCAAATCACAGGAGTAGCTGAGAGAAACACATGAAGATCACACAGAAGTTTTCTACACCAGTTGACTTCAGCTGAGGTATTTGCAAGAGCCCTGTACTCTGCTTCAGTGGAGGAGCTTACAACAGTAGATTGTTTCTTACAACCACAGTGGACTAGATTGGATCTAAGATAGAGGGAAAAACCAATGGTCGATCTCCGGTCACCAGGATCCCCTGCCCAGTCTACATTACAGTATGCAAAGATTTGCAAAGAACTAGGACAAAATTGGACACCAAAAATTGAAGTGCCTCAAATGTATCTCAAAATTCTCTTCACAGCAACCATATGTATGTCAGTTGGTGTATGCATAAACTGACACACCTGATTTACTGAGAATGCAATGTCAGGTCTGGTGAATGTCAAGTACTGGAAGCCTCCAACTATACTTCTGTATAGGGTTGGATCTGAAAGTGGAACACCTACATATTTGCTAAGTCTGGAGTGAGAGATAGAAGGAGAATTGACTGGTTTAGAGTTGTCCATGTGAGCTTTGACTAACAGATCATTAGCATACTTTTCCTGATTAAGGAAAAGGCCAGAAGATGTATAGGTCACCTCCAAACCCAGAAAGTAGTGAAGTTGACCTAGATTTTTCATCTCAAACTCAGAGTTAAGCTGGGCAGTAAGAATGTTGAGATAGGAAGAATCACTACCAGTAATGATAATATCATCAACATACAAAAGAAGAATAGTGATAGAGGAACCAAAAGGTCTAATGAACAAAGAAGTATTTGCTGTGGAAGGTTGAAACCCAAGGGTAAGAAGAAAAGTGGTAAATCTCTCAAACCAGGCCCTAGGTGCCTGTTTGAGACTATAGAGAGCTTTATGTAGTTTGCAAATGTGTGTGGGGCAAGTGGGATTTACAAATCCAAGAGGTTGCTGCATATATACTTCTTGCTGGAGAGATCCATGGAGAAAAGTATTGCAAACATCTAATTGAAGAAGCTGCCATTTGGAGTGGACTGCAAGAGCAAGTACAATCTTGACAGTGGCTTGTTCCACAACTGGTGTGAAAGTCTCATCATAATCAATACCAGCCTCTTGATGGTATCCCTTTGCGACAAGCCTAGCTTTGTACCTAGATATAGTGCCATTAGGAGTGAGCTTAAGCTTATATACCCATTTACACTATAACATGTTGAGCTGCATTAGAAGGCACAAGAGTCCAAGTGCCTTGTTTATGAAGAGTAGTGATTTCCTCAGTCATGGCTTGTCTCCACGCAGGGGATTTAGATGCTAAAGAGTAAGAAGTTGGTTCTAAGGGTAAAGATTGAGGTGAAGAGGTAGAATCTTGGTGAGGTGGAGTAGTGGCTAGAAAGGTCTTCTTTTTTGAGATCCCTGATTTTGCCCTGGTTTGCATTGGATGAGAGTAAAGTGGTGGTGGTGGAGGAGGTGTAGATGCAACAATAGGGAGAACAAGAGAGGAAAGGGATAAGTCTGACGATGAAGATGATATGACCTAGTTAGGAGAATGAGCTGAAAAAAAAGGTATTGAAGTAGTGTGGTCTAGAGAAGAAGGAACTGAAGAGATGGAAGGAGAAGAACTAGAAATGTGAGTAGGTACTGTAGATTGACAAGGTTAAGAATGAACAAAAGGTGGGAAAGGGGCAGAAGGAGCTGGACTAAGTGTTAGAGTATGTGTGACTCATATTTGCTGTGTGCATAATGGCAAGGAGACAGATGCCAGAGCGGGCGGAGCGTAGCGGAGTGGAGCCCGTGACGGCATCTGCCTTGCGGGATTTGTATAAAGGGGACGCTGATTAGTTGGGGGTGCGGGGGCAACGCCCTGCGGTACGGTACAGGGGTATTTTTGTAAATACGTCTATATTAGGGTTATATAAATACTTAAGATGTAACCCTATTTTTAATAATGAAAAAGAACGGCCGTTCGCTCTCATGGATGTAGGCACATTGCCGAACCACGTAAATCTCTGTGTGTTATTTTCTCTTGCTTTCTTAATTGTTTGATTCCTTACTATTCACCATAATTGCTGCACGATCACAACAACTGGTATCAGAGCTAGACTACGATGTTTGGGATTTCCTCTACAAAATTCGACATCATGAAGTTCGACGAAATTGAAAATTTTGAATTATGGCAGAAGAGGGTGAAGGACCTGTTAGTGCAGTAGGGCATGGTGAAGGCGTTATATGGAAAACAACCGGCAGGAATGAACGACATGGATTGGAAAGAATTGGAAGCGAAGGCTGTGACGACTATTAGGCTTTGTCTGGCTGATGAAGTGATGTATCACGTCATGGATGAGGAATCACCGGCGGAAGTTTGGTTGAAACTGGAAAGTCGGTATATGTCCAAGTCGTTGAC
>CAUOFW020005658.1:10627-36031 GCA_963454935.2 Ilex paraguariensis | reverse complement strand
CCCCCGTCCAGGATGCCTTTTTCTCTGCTCCAGTATAAGCTATTGATGTACAGGTCATTAGCCTAGGCTAGTCTAGGTTAGCTATCATGGTCTCGTCTTACACAATCGGTGTCAGAAAGAACAGGAAGACAGGGTCCACAGCCAATGAGGGATGGACGCGTGACAAATTGTGTCACATCAGAGACAGAAAGACCGCATGCCCTTACTGACACGCGACTTAGGANATATGGGTCCCTGGCTTTGAGGTAGAAATGTTGTTGAGGCATAACTCTCAAAAGGGAATAACAAAAAAGGATATCGTCCAGCCCGACATTTACCCCAAGACGCCTATTGAGCTCTAGCACCCCCATAATTATCCTAAAGACATTAAGGCAACACTGCCCAGGAAAGAGATGGAAATGAGAGAGGAACTGGAGAAGCAGAAGGGGCAAAGGGAACCTAATTCCGCCTTTTATAATGCCTTTAATATAAAAAGGCATTGCATCCTCGGTACCGAGGGTACGAGGGTGCATAGCCGCATCATAATCCTCTACCTCTACATTCGGTGGAACGCCGTGCCTAATCCTAAATCTATTAATTTGTTCACTACCTTTTACTTTATACTTCCCTGGCCTCGAAGTACTAGCCTGAGGATTCTCGGGGGCAGAACGACGACGAGGCATGTTCAAGAAGTGATAAAAATAGAGGAGATTTTTCCACGAAGATCCCCAAGAAGGCTTCCCGGGGGTTGATCGCTGGATGGCAACCAGAAAACACCTCCGGTAATCAGAAAACCAAAAGAGACAGAAGGGCAAAGAAAACTTGAATCGATTCCTTCCCAGAATGTTCAGAAACAAAGGATGAGTCTGCTAGCTTTAAAGCTTTAGTGAAAAGGTTGGACAGTTAAGAGACAGAAGAGAAGAGGTCTCCGGCGAAGATTCAGGCAAGGGCTCTCGGGAAGAAAAGTTCAGAATGACGAAATGAGAAAAAGAGGGAGGAAGCCCATTTATATAGTACCGGTCTCATCATTGGGCGCGAAACACGAAAGGGCGCATTTAATGCGCATGACTCTCTAAGCAGGGGAAAGCAGCTAGAGGCAATGATGAAGCAGTTGAGGTTGTTGGGAAACCCTTCGTCTCCTTACGACGCGTGTCCTCGGCGTCAGAAGATCAAAGGCTGGGGGGCTGTTGATGGGACTTTTCTGAAATACTCCAAGATGAAGACACGTGTCCTCGACGTCACTAAAAACCTGTTAACTGAGATCACGTACCATCGGCTTACAAACTCCCTCGCCCCGAGGTACTTGACACGTGTCGAGTACGTTTTACGAACCGACACATATCCCTCGGTCTGGTATGGTACCTCGGTCGTCATGTACAGCTTCCCTCGGCTCGAGATGTACCTATCCTTGATACCGAGATGTGCATATCCTCGGTACCGAGATGTACCTCTCCAGGATGCCTTTTTCTCTGCTCCAGTATAAGCTATTGATGTACAGGTCATTAGCCTAGGCTAGTCTAGGTTAGCTATCATGGTCTCGTCTTACACAATCGGTGTCAGAAAGAACAGGAAGACAGGGTCCACAGCCAATGAGGGATGGACGCGTGACAAATTGTGTCACATCAGAGACAGAAAGACCGCATGCCCTTACTGACACGCGACTTGGGAAAGCAAACATTTAATTACACCATTCCCTTGATGAGACCGCATTCAATGCGGTAAGNGAACTTTAAATGTGGTTCTACTCTTAACTACAGAATAAATTGAAAAGAGGAGCAGCGATTTACTTAATGGCTACTGTAGCCCGTTATTGAATCGTTAGGTTGCAAATTTGAACCTCACGAAAAAATTAACCCTTTATTTGGTAGGATGAAAAATATAATGAATGGAAAAGAGAGGATGAAAAAAGGGAGAGAAGAAAAAACTTTCCCTTATTTGTTATGAAAAGAAAATAAGGCGGAATAAAAAAAAAAGGATGAAAAGATATTCCACTCAGCCTGGCAAAAAAACATCCACTAGTTGGCAAAAAATGGACGACTTGAGTAGTGTTTGGTGCCCTTTAAAGCTTGTATATCTATACATGTGTTTCACAATATGATTAGTACTTTGGAAAAAAAAATAGCCATGTTTAGACATTGTGGTGACTACTAGTTGTTTAGCTGTTCACTTTTGTAAGCTTTTACAATAAACTTTTTTTTCCCCCATTTAATACATTGAATACATTTCTACCATATGATTTGATGCAATAGAAATAATTTCAAATTGTCCACATGTATTCTTATTTTTTTTCAATCCTCTTATTTTTTATGTGAAAAAAATATTTTTTTATTAGTGAGAGTATAATGGTAAATAAAATTTACATTTGTTTCCTTTCTTTTCATTTTTTCTTTGATACCAAACAATAAAAAATTAATTCATCTAATTTTTCATCCATCGTACTAAACAAAAAAAATAGAAAATAATTTTCCTTTCTCTAAGAATGAAAAGTCTATCCATCATATTTTTTTGTCATTTCTATTTTTCAGTTCTTATATCAAATGGACCGTAAAGAAAAAATTAATGAAAAAAATTAAAAAAAAATGGAAAATAAAACCAGGGTTTGGAAAAGTCGTTTTTGGTCGGTTCTTTGGGGGACCCATACCTCAGTATGAATCTTCCACTTATCATACTTTCAGCCAAAGAACTCATAATAATATTACTATACCTAGCATACATTCAAAGGTCATTGATACATGTGTTGGCCTAAGGATGTAATTTGGGAGGTTGGAATCATTGAGGGGTTAATTTGGACTCAATTTAAGTTACGAAACGTTTGATTAAAATTTAACCGAAATTTGAATTCGATTCGATTATTATCCATATTTATTTTATTAATTTCAATTTCCACGATTTTGATCGGAATATCGATTGAAATCGTGTTCAACTGAGTTCTTTTTTTGAACACTCAAATTGGAGTTTGAACACATAATTCAAACGAGATTAGGATTTGATTTAAGTTAAAGCCTAATCTACTAATTCAGCATTTTGTACTAAATTTTTTTTGTACAAAGTATTAAATATTTTTGACTGCTTTTGGATCGATGTATCGCCACGACAGCCCTAGTCTTTATGTGGTTCAGCCACGTTATCGAGTTACACAGTGACATACATCGATGACTCCAAGATGTCCAAAGTCCAAAAACAAAATAGTATAATATAAGTTTGTTGATGCTTAAAAAACTAGAATTATTGGCCGGATGATACGAGNTGTATATTGTGCAAGATCCTACACGCACACACACACACACACACACACACACACAGATATATATATATATATTGTGCAGTGATTTTCACATAATAAATCAAAGTCACATATCTCTCTTCTGATGAACACGGAGTTTACCTAAAAGCTGAGGATCCTGAAGCAAAAAAGAGTGAAAAAGGTCTTAAAGAATGGTGATGAATAGTTTTTTTGACGGTCCACACAATTTCAAGGAGTCTTGAAGGAATCTGTCACTCAAAACAAAGAATTAGAAGGGCGTCGGATTATTTTTCAGCATGACCCCTTCAATGGTCAAGTCAGTATATGTGAGAAAGGGGTGAAAATACTGTCGTATTGCTTAATCAATTTTGCGTACCTTTGTTCTTTGTTTGTGATGACTATTTATACTTTTACGAAGGTAATTATTGTGAACAGGTGGGCCCTCTCAAAGGAAAAGTCCCCCATTGGCTCATTTATCAGGCAACAGGCGGGGGTGCTTAGTTTTCGAGCAGAGTGTCTTCTGCTTTGCGTGAGAAGACTATGAGCATTAACTGTTCGGGCTCTCAAGGACTTAATGTTCTTCCATTGAGAATCTTCAAGTAATGAACATGCCTCATCCCTATGAGGGATTATTAAATTCATTCATGTGATAACTGCGCGTGAGCAGGGGCGTATTTGACTTTTGACCCCTGACTCTATGCTCATTGTCACGTGTAATGTTGTCAATGGGTGGGGGTCTGTCCCCTCTACCAATTCTAACTGTTTTGGGAAAAAAAAAATCAATGATTTTGTACCAAATTAAAGTCCAAGTAGCAATAATCGTTATTATGACACCTCTGTTCGGGGGTCCTGGTGCCGAGGTGATGTGTCCGAGAATAGACCTCGGGGGATTCAACCGCGCTGAGGACACGTGTCAATCGCATGTGGATCCGAGGAGAGTTGAGCCGAGGACACGTGTCACATTCTGAATACTCCGAGGGACTATAGTGCCGAGGATATGTGTCACCACCTTAGCACTCCGAGAAACCCTTGTGCCGAGGATACGTGTCACTATTCCAGCACTCCAAGGAACGCCCGTGCCAAGGATACGTGTCGTTTCTTTCTAATGTCTTAGAAATGTCCCATCATATATATATATGTGTGTGTGCGTGTGTGCGCGCGCGCTATGAGAATAAATTGAACTTTAAATGTGGTTCTACTCTTAACTACAGAATAAATTGAAAAGAGGAGCAGCGATTTACTTAATGGCTACTGTAGCCCGTTATTGAATCGTTAGGTTGCGAATTTGAATCTCACGAAAAAATTAACCCTTTATTTGGTAGGATGAAAAATATAATGAACGGAAAAGAGAGGATGAAAAATGGGAGAGAAGAAAAAACTTTCCCTTATTTGTTATGAAAAGAAAATAAGGCGGAATAAAAAAAAAAGGATGAAAAGATATTCCACTCAGCCTGGCAAAAAAACATCCACTAGTTGGCAAAAAATGGACGACTTGAGTAGTGTTTGGTGCCCTTTAAAGCTTGTATATCTATACATGTGTTTCACAATATGATTAGTACTTTGGAAAAAAAAAAATAGCCATGTTTAGACATTGTGGTGACTACTAGTTGTTTAGCTGTTCACTTTTGTAAGCTTTTACAATAAACTTTTTTTTTCCCCCATTTAATACATTGAATACATTTCTACCATATGATTTGATGCAATAGAAATAATTTCAAATTGTCCACATGTATTCTTATTTTTTTTCAATCCTCTTATTTTTTATGTGAAAAAAATATTTTTTTATTAGTGAGAGTATAATGGTAAATAAAATTTACATTTGTTTCCTTTCTTTTCATTTTTTCTTTGATACCAAACAATAAAAAATTAATTCATCTAATTTTTCATCCATCGTACTAAACAAAAAAAACAGAAAATAATTTTCCTTTCTCTAAGAATGAAAAGTCTATCCATCATATTTTTTTATCATTTATATTTTTCATTTCTTATATCAAATGGACCGTAAAGAAAAAATTAATGAAAAAAATTAAAAAAAAATGGAAAATAAAACCAGGGTTTGGAAAAGTCGTTTTTGGTCGGTTCTTTGGGGGACCCATACCTCAGTATGAATCTTCCACTTATCATACTTTCAGCCAAAGAACTCATAATAATATTACTATACCTAGCATACATTCAAAGGTCATTGATACATGTGTTGGCGTATGGATGTAATTTGGGAGGTTGGAATCATTGAGGGGTTAATTTGGACTCAATTTAAGTTACGAGACGTTTGATTAAAATTTAACCGAAATTTGAATTCGATTCGATTATTATCCATATTTATTTTATTAATTTCAATTTCCACGATTTTGATTGAAATATCGATTGAAATCGTGTTCAACTGAGTTCTTTTTTTGAACACTCAAATTAGAGTTTGAACACATAATTCAAACGAGATTAGGATTTGATTTAAGTTAAAGCCTAATCTACTAATTCAGCATTTTGTACTAAATTTTTTTTGTACAAAGTATTAAATATTTTTGACTGCTTTTGGATCGATGTATCGCCATGACAGCCCTAGTCTTTATGTGGTTCAGCCACGTTATCGAGTTATACAGTGACATACATCGATGACTCCAAGATGTCCAAAGTCCAAAAACAAAATAGTATAATATAAGTTTGTTGATGCTTAAAAAACTAGAATTATTGGCCGGATGATACGAGAGGGGGGTATGAAAAATAATTGTTTGGCATTCTTTCAAAATCTCCAAGAGCCATCCTCCAGACATGACATGACAAATGGCCCACTCAACTTGTTAGAAAAATCTAATTCAAGTATTGGCTAATTTATTTTCATATTAAAAGATTGCCTATAATGGAAGAGAGAGAGAGAGATGGTAGGTTTCTGATATAGAAGAAAATTAGGGTTTTTTTTTTTGGTACACGAAATAGATATGCAGATAAGTCATTTTATATATTCGTCAGAGAGTATTGTCTTTTAGCACCACATAGTTATTTGTAGGAGAATCCACCGCACCTACGTTGAGGCCGAAATTAAGGTCTCACCGCGTCCTTTGGACGCTGAAGAACAAGTTTAGCCTCAACAAACTACTGTAGCTATAGAGATTTGAACTCAAGTATTGAGCGAGTAAATTCGAGTTCTTATACAATAGACCAGCAGCTAGTTGATAAGGTTCTTTTCTTCGAAGGAGGTGTTTCAATGACAACATGTCGTTTGAAACTCACAGGTGCACTATAACACAAATTACAAATGCATGTTAATAGCCGTGAAAACATGAGCATAGTAAATCTTAAATTTTAGATGAATAGTGGAGTTTGAACATAAATCATTCGAGTTTACCTCGTTGAACCAATGACTGAGAACTAGTTTGTTCAAAGGAGGTGTTTTGATAACGTGTTCTTTGAGACTCACGGGTGCACTGAAATGTGCACTGAAACACAAATTTCAAATGCATGTTAATACCCATGAAAATATGAGCATAGTAAATCTTAAATTTCAGACGAATAGTGAAATTTGAACATAAATCATTACGTCGTTGACCCAACGTGTGAGAACCGATTTGTTCATGCTTTATCCATTCCTATATGCATGACTTCAGCAGTTGACCTTATATCTGTACCATATATAAGAAAATATAGTCTTCCAACGTTTTTTATGTTTGTTCATGTATGACTATTATAGATAACCTATATAATGGCACATGTTTGGGTGGTGTGAACTTGCTTATCTGTAGTTGTGAAAATAATGGAATTACCCAATTAGGGTTCTTTGTTTTACAAAGAATCGTTTTAAAGTGTCTTTTTAAAACTCGTAACTGAACTACAATGTAAATTTCAAACACACATTATCACCTACAAAAACAAGATTCGATTAAATCCAAATTTTACATGTATAATAGAATTCAAACCCTGAAATTATTTCCGTCTTATTTCTTATTCAATAATTTAATACACGCACGTAAATTGGCTACTTCATGTTTTATCCATTCCTACAAGCATGACATCAAATGCTGACCTAAACTCTACACCGGGTATACCCTATATAAGTAAACAAAAGTCTTCCACTGTTTTATATGTTAGTTCATCAATG
Organism: Ilex paraguariensis; assembly: GCA_963454935.2. NCBI lineage: Eukaryota > Viridiplantae > Streptophyta > Magnoliopsida > Aquifoliales > Aquifoliaceae > Ilex > Ilex paraguariensis. Next base: position 28,718 of record CAUOFW020005658.1, on the reverse strand, counting down.
ACTGTTATTGATAACCTATTAAATAGCACCTATATGGGCGGTGTGAACTTGCTTATACTTTGTCGGGAAAAGAACGATATTATCAAAAAAGGGTAAGTACAAAAGAATGATACGAGCTACATTGTTGATTATAAATAAAATAATCTTCAATTATTGATGAAAAAAATAATAAAATAAGGCGTAAGTGTCGTATTTTCATTACCCAAAAAGTATAAATACAATACTATTATTCCAAAATATGTTGTTATCGAAAGAGGGAGCTCAATCGAGAGATAATTTTCAGGCGATTGCTAGTGATGAGTTTAATTGTCTTATCTCAAGACTTTTTTGGATGAAATTCAAAGAGATAAACACACAGAATCATGAACTAATAAAAGATAGTTTTTTATTAATTCAATCGAAAAGATCTTAGTTACAGAAAGACTGAATTAACAGTCTTGATTTTACAGTAATAACTATTTTATAAAACTAACTTAACACTACTCCTAAAAAATTTCAAATCGTGGGTTTTGTAGAGGTTTAAATATATCCTTCAACTTCCTCATTCTCTACCTTTTATAGTCACTATCTTTAACAATTTTGTCTTTATCGATGGTTTTTCGACTTGTAACTCCCAAATAATTATCTCATTTTCAATTAAAGTTTTAGCTGATCATTTCCCATCTCTTTTCCAAATTCTATCACATAGCATTTCTTGAATGTCTTTCAATTCGCCAAATGTTTATTGTGTCAAATATTTTTATAATTTTATATTTTATGTCCAAACAGATACTATAAAATGTATTTCAATAACATAACACTCATCATCGTCAAATAATAAAGGGCAGAAAAAGGAGACATAATACCAAACATTCGGCCGTTAAGTTCGTTATTTTTTAGGTTTAGTTTTAACGGAAGCATGAATCTCTTCATAAGCCAATCGTCAGAAGATGGGATCCATAATGTTAAATAAATGATGATATGGCAACACCCTGGACGTACTTATCGGGTTTTATGTCATCTCTATTGTTTCTCTCTTTGATGTGGGCATGATGGATGCTAGCTTATCAATTAATTAAAAAGAAATTTGATTACCTCATATACTTATTTAATTACAGAAATTCAAAAAAGTCATATCCAATATATAATATTCGTGAATTATGAAGGTTACTTTGTATTATAATCCATGTACTTTATCGACGCTACACTACTATTTGACAATCCAAGCTCGATTTGGCTTTTATTCATTTAAATTTGCTATTTAATACGATTGAGCATCAAAACAAAACAAACATTTGATATATATATATGAAATATAATGTCATTTTATGTATTTAGCTCAATTCGAATAGGTCCTTAGTTGTAAATAATTTTATTTTTGTTAGTAAACAAACCTTTTTCGGAAATAAACAATAAATTTTGTGCTCCAAATAGATTCAAACGATATGCATCTCTCTCTACTCTAATAGATCATAAAAAGTTATAAGCTTCTAGGATTTGATTTTATGGTTTTTTTTTTTTTTTTTTAATTTTTGGGTCACAGAATTTATGGATGATTATGGAGATTTTGGAAGATTTTTGTTGAGAGTGATTATTAAGGCTTTAGGTTTTATTTTTGAAAATGTTTGAGAAGAAATTAAGTTTAGTTTAAGCTCAAGTGTTTGCAAACTTTTGTTGAGAGAGCTTGAGTAAGAAAGGTAAGTTCGATAGCCGAACTTGACTTATCATAATCAAATTAAGTCTAAACACGCTCAATCTCGACAGTAGAGTCCCCACTAGTCTTAGAGGACCAAGAATGAATCGACAACTTCATAATCAAGTTTATTTTTATTGGTTAAAATGACGACGTTTATATTTTTTAAATGAGAGAGAGAGAAAGAGTGTGCGCGCGTGTGTGAACTGAAAAACATTGGATAGGGGTATAGGTAAAGTTGTTCGTGCACTCTTAAACTAGGGGAGTTTTCTCTGGTGAAGGTGATCATAATGATTGGAGAACCCTATGCTTCTTCTCTGCTTATAAAATATTCGTACAGCCCAAGGGTGTTGGAAATTGCAATATGTCGGGTCAATACTTGTTTTTTTTTTCCTGATATAATTTTCCTGAATATATAGGATGGTCTGAATCTGGATTTCAACCAATCATAGCTTTAAAAAAAAGGTTTATATGAAGTCAACCCTACTTCAGGATTATCTACATCTTTATTTATTTATTTATTTATTTTTTTGGGCTTTTTTTTTGAGATTGTCATCTCAAATGATATCTTAGGGCTAGTAGAGAGTGAAATAATAAGACACAAGTAAATTTTTGCCATTTGAGATAAATCTTCTATTGAATTTATACGATCAATGATGAATCTAGGAGGATGGGTAGGAGCGATTATCCCTCTAAAGTTTTTTCATTGTTTAATAAAATTTTATCGAGTTTACGATGTGAAGGTCCAGCTAAACAAAGGATGTGATCGATACTGGTGAAATAAAACCAAATGGGCTTAAGATAAAATCCAATGCTCTCCGGGGATTAGAGCCAGTGTTGGAATGAGCCTAGTGTTTATTTATTTACTAACACTTTTTGGGTTAGCCGATTGTTTTTTTTTTATTATTTACATTATTATTATTATTAGACCTNTTACACTTTTTGGGTTAGCCGATTTTTTTTTTTTATTATTTACATTATTATTATTATTAGACCTAGCCCATAAAAATTTTTTTCTTAAGAATTATTTTATTTGTTAAATTAGTATTATTAGATTGCTTTGTTTAAAGACTACTTCAAGTCTTCCTTTAGTTATAGTGGAAGAATCCATCTTGGGTTTTTTTTTTTTTTTTTCTTGATTCTTGAACTATACATATCTTCCTTAAATAGCAGTGCTATTTTTCAACAATTTTTTTCCTTCCATATTTTCACAAAATTGATTCATTATTTATAATTACTTTATTGTTTAATCCCTGATCAATTGTGTGCACTATTCATACTTGATTTTGAGTGCCTACAATGAGAAAAATTCATCCGGGTTAATTATAAATGGTTTCAAAATGTCCAATTTTCTGCAATGGGCTTGTAATTAATCTTTTTTTTATTGGTTCGATTGTAAAAACTATGCTTATCACTTTTTAACATTTTGACTTTAAAAATTTATTTAAGAATTAAATAAAATATAATTAAAAACTAAAAGTATTATCTTTCTTTTATGGATTGTGACCAAAGAAAAATTTGAAGTTTGTTAAAACGTTAGTTGCCCACTCATATGATTTTTCGGCTTCGCCCCTGAATTAGAGAAGGAAAGTTGAAATTACGCCAACAGTAACTTAGCAAATTGCCCAAAATTTGGTATTGTACAACAAGGGTTAATAATGATAACATGTTTTATGATTTATCGGGTTAGTATTGTATCATAATTTATTCAACTCGTATGTATTTATTAAGCAAGTTTAATGGCTCAATCCTACTATGATCTGAATTCCTCAGAAATAAATCTATATCTTGTTTAATTATGCCGATTTCAAATTGAGCTAGAGGCTCGTGTTAAGAATTTCAATTCCTATTTGGAGTTGACAAGCATTGGACATTATATAAATTTTGCTACACATTTGTTTGTTCGATTGACCGGACTGGAGAGGAAATTAGTTGAAACGCACGTAAATTGGGTCCGAACATTATTGACTGTTGAACAAAAAAAAAAAGGAAAAGAAAAAGAATGTGCAACTAAAAAGTTGCATTGCATTGAGTTCTAACCTCTATGAGAATATCAGATTTCCCAATAAGTTCGATAACAGCATGCATACCCAATGGCCCAGTTTACTAAGAGGTCTGTTGTTCGTTCTGTTCTGTTACTCCACTTAGGTATGTCTAAACCATTGCTCATATGGTTGTCGATGGGCCGATTTTAGATGGTCATAGTCTTCGGCCCAGCCGAGAAAGAACAATGCTGGGCCTGACCACCCCTACTTGCTCCTGGGTATAGCAGGGGACAGAGGTCTGAGCACGGAGAGGAGGAGTAGGCTTCATCCCCGTATTCACTTAAAAATTATTTGTTCACCCTATTAGAGGAAAAAAATTTAATCTCTGTTCCCACCCTACAGACAAATTTGATCCCTGTCTTTATCCTCGCCACCGTCCCCGTCTCTATCCATAATAATTAATTTATATGATTTTAAGAAAAAAAAATTAATAAAACCTTACAAATGGTTCTGCAAGAAGAATGAAACCCTATTATATAACAAATAAATCAAAAAGAAAAAAAAGTAAAATTTTTTTTTAGTAAAAAGAAGAGTGTGTGTGTGGATAGATTGGGTTTGTGATATTTTATATAATAAATCAGTTATTAAGTTGAATTTTATCCCTTATACATTTTTCTCTCAAAAAATATCATATCACTTAATTCTATAACATGTTCAATCTCTCTCTCTATCTTATTTTTGGGGCAATTTTAGCCTTAAATCAACGACCAGCGACTAAGATAGGTGGCCTAAGTACAATGACGCCAAGACTCTGTTTTACATTGGGAACCAATCAAGGGAGTATCTGGCATGGACTATTACTGAATATCTAGTCACAAAACTCATGATAGAGAAACAATCTAATCCAATCCAATCTCCTTATATATAATTTTGTCCATTTTTTTTATATTTTTATCGGCTCTAATTACTTATTGTTATCATTATGTGCACCACTTTTTCTTTTTCTTTTTTGCTAATGCTCTTTTTTTTTAATTGTTGATTTTTTTTCTTGTAGCATAGTGCCTTCAAATACGGGTAATAACTAGTTGATAAATATGATATATGTATATATCAAATGATATATAAATTAACAAATAACATGTATTTCACCGCACATAATTATATTTTCAGCCATTTGTTCTCCCAATTTTGGAGGCATTAATTTTGTTAAGTTAGAAGAAAAGCTAATACATCTACTTTTCTATCCTTTCTATTTTCTTTTTTTACCAAACATGATGTTTTATCTATTTCTCTAACTTTCTATTCCTTCAACTTTTCATTCTTTTATTTTTCTATCATACTAAACAAAGCATTAATATCAAACTTTCACGTGCTTCCCAAGAGCATTCCTATCTAATTATACTAGTCAAGCTTAAAGGGTCTGGCTAGCTAATTAGTATCAGACCAAAACAGTTTCTTAAATGTAAAAATTGATTATTGGTCGACTTTGAACTTAAATTAAAATAGGACCTGTTCGTTAATTTGAGTAAACTTTTGTGGGTTCATATTCTATTCCGTGAGAAGAATAACGTAGTATATTAATTTGCTCAAATCGGATAAGAAATGAATGAGAAAATAGGCTTCAAAGTGACCCTCTTGAAATGTAAAAATAGAGGTTGTGCAATGTGAGATTTAACATTAATCTCACATTAAGAAGTTCTAGATGGATATAAATAGGCCAATTTGCTCTATGAGATTTGGTTCCAAAGGGTACCATAATTTTATGAGTAGAGCAAACGCATACATGTCTTCAGTTCTACCATACGCACGCACCGCCCGCCATGACTCAATCTGGGCTCGAGCATGGGTGTGGGTTAGATCACCCCCTATTTTTTTTGGAGAAAATTCGGTTAATTTCGGTACCTGTTACATTTGAACTCGTATTGGTTCGGAGGGTAATTTCCTTTTAGTTCGAAATTTTGAATTGTGTCTGTTCATAGAAAACAGTTACACAAGTGGTATCTTATGATTGTTGCATTTGTCTTCTGGGTTGTGTCTTTTAGTATGGTGACTGTTCGAAATAGTCACCAAACTGTCTATAAATACTCATACTCTCATTACCATTTTGCATTCACTCATTCATTCATCAGTCCATTTTCAGAATTAAGACAGACATTAGTACATTGCATTTCGGCATTAAATCAATCTGCATTTGGAGAGTACACAACAAAAATTATGGTTCGTTGAACGAGTAAATTTGAGTGATACTTCTACTCGTGTGAAGATCATTGCATCCTGGAAGGCAGACGCTTTATATTACATAAGCACTGTGTGTGGGGCGAAATTTATCTTAAGAACGTAGTGTCAAATACTAGCCTTGATCTACTTAAAATCCAATAATAGTTTTTGTTCTACAAATAAATTAGTATTTGTATTGTTTAAACAAACAGATACATCTAACTGTTTCGATAAGACTGTTGTAACTGTTTTGTTAATTCTTTTGTAACTGTTTCGTTAATTTTTTTGTAACTGTTTCAATTTTCTGTGTAACTGTTTCACACTTGATAGTTACTATTTTGTTATAAATTATATGTTTCAAATCAAAAATTTTATTTGGAATACTAGAATCAACAATTAAAATGTGCATGTGATTTCTCTAAGCGTTTTTTAATTACTATTACTTAATTCTTATATTTTTCCATCAATTTCTTTCCCTTTTCATTTTTTGGATTTACCAATGGGACCAAGGCAGCAAACATGGATGGATCCTCAGGTTTCATCGATGCATAGACTAGCATATTTCCAATCAGTGTGAATGCGAGAAAATATTCTTAATCCCGACAACAATCGACATGGGACTTTCCGATACAACCAAATTGGCCTCGGGTTCTGGTGGTGCCGACACTTCATTCCAGCTATCAACTTGCAATTAGAACGAGCCCATGGGAAGATAATGGCCAATGGAAAGCGTGTTGAGTCTTTTTCCATGTCTGTGTAACTTTCATGAGTAAATATTCAAGATAATGAATTAATGACGACATTATTATGATAATATTATCTCAAAAAAAAAAAGATTAATTGTAAGTTGTACCTTGAAAAATCGTTCAAATTTTAATTTGTACCCCCAAAGATCAAATATCTTAATTTGCATCCTCAAAAATAGAAATTTATATCAATGTGCACTCCTAAAAATAAAAAATCTCAATTTGCACCCTCAAAGATAAATAGAAATTTGTATCAATGTGCATCTAAACCTAAATTGATAAATTATACTTAGATCCTCTCATGTTTATCACTTAATTAATTGGACCTCTTCACATTTAGAATATTATTCCTACATCTCATGATGTTTGTGCACGTGTAACACGTAATCTTTTTTCGTTAATATCTGTTAATATAATTGTTAAAAAAATATAATTTTATCTTAATAAAAAAATATAATTTTATATTATCCTTTATTTTGTGGGTCCGATACATTCTAAAGTTCAAAATCAAGTTTACCATTTGAATATCCAAAATGTAGATATTTATATAATGTTTTTTTATATCCAATGATATATATCACTCAATTTGCAATCATTTATTCTATTAGACATTCAAATGATAAAATTCATTTTGAATTTTAGAGTATAGGGATTACATGTTATACGTGCACAAACGTCATGAGATGTAAGAATAATATTTTAAATTTGAAGGGATCCAAATGATGAAATGACAAGCCTAAGAGGATTTAGGTATAATTTATCAATTTAATTTTAGGTGCACATTGATACAAATTTCTATTTTTTTAGGTATAAATTGAGATTTTTGATCTTTGAAGGTACACATTGATACAAATTTCTATATTTAAGGGTGTAAATTAAAATTTTTTATCTTTGAGGGTGTAAATTAAAATTCGAATGACCTTTCGAAATATAATTTGTAATTAACAAAAAAAAAAAAAAAAAAAAAAGTGAACTCTACTTTCGGGGTAGTTATCATGTATAGGGTAGTTATTAATTAGTTTATTTATTAATTTTTTATTGAATAACAATATTATGTCAAAGTTGATGACACGATACAGCAAAATCGACTTGAAATATCCGGGTGGCCCATCATTGTACGCCATATTTGTCTGGTTTGCCGATTTGTGTCTTCGGTCAATGTTAGATATGCATGGAATTTAGCACTGTGACTAAAAGAGTGATCGGACAAAGAAGGGAGAGGGGGTGGGGTATAGCATGGTTTGTCCCTTTAGGGTGACTGTGGCAGCTTCAACTCTTCAATAGTGCAGTAATGTATAACTAGCAAATAATTAAAGGGAGATGGGTCACGACTTCACATGAAATGGGTTTACTGTATAGATTCCGAATTTTTCAATCCTTCATACACTGGTGTAAATGTGTGTCACGACATGGTGACATGACTCCATTACAAAGTTAAAGATAATAAAAAAAATTATATTGACATAAATTAAGAAATATCTTAATTTATTAATATAAATAATAAATGAGTCGGCTTGTTGGCCAACAAGAATAACTTTATTTTGACATAAGAAACACTTTTAATGGATATTATAACAAAAAAAAAAAATCCTTTTTTTGGTTTTAAGTTAGGACTAGTTTACAACATCTAACAAGATTTATCACACAAAGTGAAGAGAATAGAAACTTAGATAACCCCAATACAACATAATGTGACTTGATTCTAAACCCTAGTTTATGAGAGAATATTTAATAAAACGGTAATATCATGTCAACATTAATGCATAGTATCACTAACTAATAATAAAATTTTAAATTGACAAAGTGAACCCCATTTAATTAGTTATTAACTTACATTGAAAATAGTGAAAAGTTGCTTACATTGACGGGTAGTTATTAGCTTGTGTGAAAATCATTTCTTTATTTGTTTGTATATTATTAATTAGTAATACCATGTGACAATGTTGGTATCACCATTGCAATGAATATTTTTCCCTAATTTATGGCATGAGATATGTTATATAAACCTGTATTTTTAGGGTCTGCAAGGAGCATGCCAATTTGGTTTCTCACCTCAAAAAGCCCATCACTCCATGCACCCTTTAAAAACCCCATCACTCACTACAAATCTCTCCATCACCACCAGACCCTTCTCTTGCTTAACCACTACTAGTAATCTCTCCACCCACACTAGCAGAGAATTTTTAGACTTGAGAGGGATGGGTTCCAAGAACACTGCATCACTTGCTCTCTTTCTAGCTTTCAACCTTCTGTTCTTCACCTTTGTTAGTGCATGTGGCACTTGCCCTACTCCTAACCCTAAGCCAAAACCAAAGCCAAATAAGGGTACATGCCCTAGAGATGCCCTAAAATTAGGTGTTTGTGCCGATTTGCTTCGCGGATTGCTTAACATTGTCGTGGGTACCCCTCCGAAAAAGCCATGCTGTAGTCTCTTGGGAGGCCTAGCTGACCTAGAGGCTGCTGTTTGTCTTTGCACTGCCATCAAAGCAAATGTTTTGGGCATTAACCTTAATGTCCCTCTTTCTCTAAGCTTGCTTCTTAATGTCTGCGGAAAGAAGGTTCCATCAGGCTTCAAATGTGCTTAAAACTTGGCTTGGCTTGGCTTGCTCTCTACAGTGTGGCTTTACATTGTTTAATAATTAATACCTTGTTCAATATCCGATAAGTTCTGTTGTAAGAGTGGTGGTTTCCTTTGCTATGTTTGCCCTTGGGACTTGTTTAAACTTCACTGTAATATATTTNGGCTTGCTCTCTACAGTGTGGCTTTACATTGTTTAATAATTAATACCTTGTTCAATATCCAATAAGTTCTGTTGTAAGAGTGGTGGTACCCTATGGTATAACCTCTAGTTTCCTTTGCTATGTTTGCCCTTGGGACTTGTTTAAACTTCACTGTAATATATTTGCTTTTATCTATAAAAAAATCTCTCGTTACATTCGATATATTAGATGTGTGATTTTGTGGAGAGATACTAAATAAGATTCAAATTTAACTGATCAGCTTTTAGCATTAGTGTTCTTCTTCTATGGGAAACAAAAGATAACCAATTTCATACGTATATTTTTCTTAGTTTACGTGTAAAAGGACTTGGTATATATAAGAATGACAAATCGAGACAAAACGTATCACTCAACTTGGTAACACTAAATCTTGGAGGAAAAAACTTCACTCACGTCAATTGCCTTCATAGATTGTCGAGTTTGAATATGCTTGAATCTCAACTATGAATTCAAGCTTAAGCCAAATTTGATTGCCCATCATAAATTTTTCTTTTTTGAAGCTCATATCAATACTCGATTGAAATTCAATTTCTTGGATATATTTCCCTTAAATCAAACTTACAACTTAATATTTTAAGTTGGATTTGCAACAATTATTAGTCACATGTCCAATATTATCGAACTCCACTTNTAGATTGTCGAGTTTGAATATGCTTGAATCTCAACTATGAATTCAAGCTTAAACCAAATTTGATTGCCCATCATAAATTTTTCTTTTTTGAAGCTCATATCAATACTCGATTGAAATTCAATTTCTTGGATATATTTTCCTTAAATCAAACTTACAACTTAATATTTTAAGTTGGATTTGCAACAATTATTAGTCACATGTCCAATATTATCGAACTCCACTTACTAACTTGCTGTCTATTCAGCACGTAAAAGTTTAGCAAAACCATGTTGCTGGTGATAAGTCCTTTCATAGGCCGTGACCTTTCACACGAAAAGTGAATAGCATTTTGTACCACAGAGTCCAGTGCGTGACTATCAATTTGGTGGTCACAGTTTTTTTATTATTATTATTTTGTACAAAATGTAAAGTTTAATAAAGTTGCTTTGGCATGTCTCTTGAATTAGTCAAATTAAATGGTCCACTTCAACCACTCTTTGCATATTGATCCCTTATAATTATATTCGTCGTTAAATTTATTAAAGATATAATAAGATCTATCAAAATCTATCGATATTAATGTCGTTTAAGTAAAGATGAGTGATGCTGATAAGCACAAGTGTTACATTTGTTATTATCTTTAAGTATTTCTCACCTTACAAACAGGCTTGAATTTTTTGTATACAAATACCATCAATGAAAGAAGTTGTGTTGTAGTTTGGCTCTTGTTCATCAAAAAAAAAAAAAATACCATCAATGATACATCAAGCTAGGGCCGGTTCAGTGGTATAGCTATTGAAGCCACCGCTTTAGACCCCGAAATTTTACGGGCCATTTTAAAGAAGTTTTAAAAAGTCTAATGTTATTTTTAGGATTTTAAATAATTTTTTTAGATCAATAGTCAATTAAGTCCAATTTTATATTTAGTACCCCAAATAAAATTTTTAGACATAAGTTTCATTAAGTCTAATTTTATTCTTAGGTCCTGAATAAAATTTTTAAAACTCATGTAAGTCCACTTTTATTTTAAGGGCTCAAAATATATTTTGAGACTCAATTCAATTAAACCCAAATTTATTTTTAAAGCCTCAAATAAAATTTGTATACGCATGTTCAATCAAACTCGAATAGATTTTTTTGGCGCTTCTAAGAATTGGTAGGCAAAGAAACTTGTATCGCATTAGTGTAAGGGTCTTAAAAATATGTAAACAATACTCGAATAAATGCATTTGCATTTCAAAAGGCAATAATATAAACAATATTGTATAATGATTAAAATTTTAAAATTTATGTTAAAATTAATACAACCTCATTTAAATTTTCGTTTTAGGCCCCTATTTTGTGGTGGGCTGTCCCTACATCAAACTTTGTGTGACCAACTATGCATATATACTGTGGTTAGTTTTTTCTTTCTATTTTCTTTCTCTCTCTTATTTTAAAATTCTACAGGATCTTCAAATGTTAGTATTGATGTCAAACAAATACATTTTTTTTATATTTTTTGAATTGTTACTTTGCCTTTGTTGTGTATTAAATTTTAATATGGTACCGAAAAATCATACGTTTTCCAAATTCTAGAACCCCTTCATTTTATTGTGCAGAACTTCCAGTCACCAGAATCCAAGAAGGACACTGGATACAGTAGAAAAAGACAGACAGAAACGAGGAACCTTCCTCCTCGAAACCAGCAAATTACAAAGTACACACGATTAAAACCATTGGCCACAAACACTAATGGCCATTAACAACATCTCAAACAGTACCCACTAAGCAATCCAAACACTGAAAACACCAAGAAAAAGAAACAAAAAGAAGACTGTAAAGTTGTTCAGAAACAGTAAAAAACAGTATTGTTTTTCTTCTCTATGCGCATTTGAACCCAGAGGGAACCTTCTTGCCACAATAGTTCAGCAACAAGCTCAAGTCCACAGGAATGTTAAGGTTAATCCCCAACACATTAGCTTTAAGGGCAGTGCAAAGGCAAACAGCAGCTTCAACATCAGCAAGACCCTTAATGAGGCTGCAACAAGGAGTTTTTGGTGGGGTTCCTACTACAATATTCACCAAACCATTCAACAAGTCAGCACACACACCCAACTTTAGAGTGTCAATAGGACATTTTCCCTTAGCTGGTGATGGTGTGGGTGTGGGCTTGGGTGTGGGTGTGGGCTTGGGGGTGCAGCACGGCCTAGGGGTTTTTGGCTTTGGCGGTGGTGGGCAGGGGACATAGGTGGAAGTGACCAAAGAGAAGAGGAGGTTGAGGGAGAGAAGAAGGGCAGTGGAGTATAGAGCCTTTGAAGCCATTTCAAAGTTGAATGAAACTTCAGAAGGGATTGGTGATATAGAGGCTTGGGGTTTGATAGGTCACTGGTGGTGAAAATGGTGGAGGGGGGTTAGGCTTTTATAGATGGAAATAAGATTTTTTTTTTTTTTTTTTTTATGGAGTCCCATGTGGGCAGATTGGAAGGAAATCTAAAATATCTTAGAGAAGCAGGCTGTGCAAAGTTGGAGGATAAGCCTAATGGATTAAAAAGTTTGGAGTTTTCTGCAGCGATTCGTTGTCAATTCTTTCCCATTAAAGAAAATAAAATCTCCAAAAATCTAGTCATGGGAAGGAATTTCTATTAGTAGATTTAATGTGTTACACTATATCTTGTTTATCTTTTCTCTCGGATTGCAAGAGATTACTTTAAATGTAAAAGTGTATAGATGGAGTATTAGGGTGTAACTTGAGTTCAACCCGAAGATTTTTTAGTACTTAGTATGGGCTTGGTCAAAAAAAAAAAATTTAACAAAAATTGAATTTGGGCAATATTTGGATTAAGCCTTCAGATTGATGGGTTCAATCCAAACCCTATCTAAATTTAGAAAATCGGTTCAACTTGAAATTTGAAAAAAAAAATTATAAAATAGACATTTGCGCCGTAGTCCTTATCCATAGTTATTGATGTTTTTGAGCATATTACATATGTGATATTTATTTTGCTGTTTTCTGATTAGTTCTAATTAATATAATTTATAGAATTTGAGTTCAATTTCGACGATGAACACCAAATTGAATCCTATTTTTTGGCTTAATTTGAGTTTTGATTACTAAGAAACTCAATTTCAACTCGAGTTACAACTCAAATCATGTAACTTGAGATCAACCCGAATTCAAAAATTCAATCATGAGTTGGGCTTGAGTTGGAGTTGTTCAGATTGAGTTTAGATTGGGTTAGTGTCAAATTGAAGGTTNAATCATGAGTTGGGCATGAGTTGGAGTTGTTCAGATTGAGTTTAGATTGGGTTAGTGTCAAATTGAAGGTTTCATATCTTAGATTAAGTTTGAATTGATATCTTACTTACCTGAGTTGTACTGTATAGAGTATGTACTCTTTAAGTAACCACTTTATTTTTCTTTGAGGATGTGTTGTATAAATTGTTGCTTATCTATTTGGAATTGATACCTCAAATTGAAGGTTTCATATCTTAGATTAAGTTTGAATTGATATCTTACTTACCCATCCGAGTCGTACCGTATGGAGTATGTACTCTTTAAGTAACACTTTATTTTTCCTTGAGGATGTGTTGTATAAATTGTTGGTTATCTATTTTGAATTGATATCTCAAATTGAAAGTTTCATATCTTTGATTAACTTTGAATTGATATCTTACTTACCCACCCGAGTTGTACCGCATGAAGTATGTACTCTTTAAGTAACACTATTTTTTTCTTTGAGGATGTGTTGTATAAATTGTTGGTTGTCAATTTTCTTAGATTAATGTAACTATTTACTTACCCAAAAAAACAAATATTTTCATATAAACTACCACAGCTCAAGGTTTCCAAATTTTTTCAGTTGGCATTTGGCATTTGAAGGGGATTTGGATCCACTAGAGTCAGGGCCTACGAAAGAGAATTCAGTACTTCTTGGTCGAAGACGAGGTAGTCGAACAAACAGTGGAAGTTGCTCTAAGGTGGTGAATCATGGGGAGGAGACGGTGGCAGTAATAACGTTGATCGTTAATTTTGATTGTAAAAATAATAACAGAATTAAAATTACAAAACAACAAAGTTTACACGTGCCAAAATTTTGTTGCATAAAAACTAGAAGTACAGTACTGAAATATTATTATCGATTTCGTAACCAGACGCATCCTTGCACTTTTTTAGCATTCTCCAAGTCTGAACTCATCATAACAAATACTTACACAAGATTAGAGTTTGACAATTTATTTATTTATTATAGNGCATTCTCCAAGTCTGAACTCATCATAACAAATACTTACACAAGATTAGAGTTTGACAATTTATTTATTTATTATAGGGTGTATAGTCTTACGGTGACTATTTCCTCGAGATTTGAGATCAATCACCGTTGCATATTGTTTATTTACATGGGACATTTCTGAAAGACTCTAAGATGAAGACACGTGTTTTCGGTGTCACTAATCTTTGTTATTGAGATCATNTCAATCACCGTTGCATATTGTTTATTTACATGGGACATTTCTGAAAGACTCTAAGATGAAGACACGTGTTTTCGGTGTCACTAATCTTTGTTATTGAGATCATGTACCCATCGGTTCACAAAGTCCCTCTCCCCCGAGGTATTTGTCATAGGGATCAAGTGACATCCAGTACGTTTATGTACCGACACTTATCTCTCGGTCTGATATAGGTACATCGGTCGCTATATGTACCAATCCCCTCTCGGTACCGATATGTACCAATGTCCAGGATGACATTCTCTTATCCTGCAGAGCTACTGATGTACAGGTCACTAGCCTAGACTAGGCTAGGTTAGCTATCATGATCTCGTCTTATACAATTGGTGTCAGAAGGTACAGAAAGGCAGGGGCCACATCAGAGACAGAAAGACTGATGTGGCATATTGTGTCACATCAGAGACAGAAAGACTGCATGCCCTTGCTGATACACGACTTGAGAAAGCAAGCATTTAATTACATCATTCCCTTAATGAGACTGCATTCAATGCGGTAAGGCTCGGAGGTAAAAGGCAATAAATGTCTCTAAGACTGGACATTTATTGCATCCTCCCTGAGAGGAGCTCATTAAACAGTCGGCATGCCGATGACACAGCCTTGGTTGCTCGGGATCCCGAGCAATTAAAAGAGAAGACATTCCTCGTAGGAATTAGTGCGCACGTTGCCTGTATCTAATGATCACCTACTGACCACACTGACAGCAATCATGAGTATTTGAGGTATAAATACTCCTCGCAAAAGGCAAGGTAGGGGAGAACAAAAAAACCTTTGCTACAAATTATACTCAGTGTTTTCTTCTTCCTCTCTCTCAAAAACTGACTTGATCGTCGGAGGGGATACGCTGGAAAACACTCTGACGCCCTTCTAACTTGTCTTTCTTTGTTCCAGGCACCTTCCTGGATCGTTCCATTGACCAACGAGGGTCTCTCATTACCGTTTCAGGTTATCACCGGACCTCACAGGCTATCCCAGGCAACAGGGTTGACCATTCGACTGACTCACTTGAGTTCACCAAGGGAGAGATCTGTTCTCGTGTTTATATTGTGCAAGATCCAGCACGCACAATCTGGCGTCGTCTGTGGGAAACGACTAGTTTTTTTCTAGTTTCTTCTCTATAAAGAACAGTGACCATGGTGAATACTCGACAAAAAGGGAAAGGTCCCCAACAAAGAAGCCTTGAATTACAAGCTCCATGTCACCATGGAGGGAGGGATCACACTGATGGGAATAGAAATGTCTCTATTCAGTCAAGAGGGCCTACTTCTCAAACCAGTATGGGCATCAGGTCAGAAGAAACCGGCCCCTTGGCTCGCCAACTAGCGGAGGTGATCGAAGAAAAGTTTGGAGATCGATTACGACAGTTGGAAAAGGACAATGTGAACGTCCTAAGTCGGCTCAACGAATTCATCGCCTCCGGCGAAGAGTCGAGGGACTCATTCCTTTCTCGTGGGCTTCCCGCCCGGGAGGCGAAAACGAAGGATCTAAGGAATCATTTAAACAACAAGGCAGAAAGTTCTAGGGCCCCAAAGCGACTAAGAGTCAACGAGCGCCCTCTTAACGACCATTCCAGGAAGGCAAGACCTTTAGCCCTGGACGACCTTCGACGAGGACTGTCAAGACGGAGGAAGGGAGATGGGTCTGAGGAGGATTCAACCCTATCCACGCGACGCCCAGGAAATGGGGGACACATTGACGAACTCGGAGACTTCAGAAGACACCCCGTTGGGGAGAAAATTGATCTCAGGGCTCGGTTGGAATCCAGGAGAAATGACAAGACTGTTCAGGAGGATGCCGAAGACGAGGTCATGCAATCACCCTTTACCAGGGGTATCATAGAGATGGATGTTCTGAAAAAATTCGTCGTGCCAAGGTTCAAAATTTATGACAGACGGTCCGATCCCGAAGTCCACCTCAGACAGTACAAGCAAATGATGTCCTTGTATCATTCAGACCAACAGTTCCTCTGCCGAGTGTTTCCCATGAGCTTGGGGGACTCCGCGATGAAGTGGTTTGAGGCTCTTCCCCCGAACAGCATTGGATCATGGAAGGAGCTTACGAGACAGTTCCTAGCCCGATTCATTGCGGGGAGTAAGCGACCTAAAGACATCGGATCATTACTGACGCTCAGACGAAGGAATCCGAGACCCTTCGCCAATACGCCATCCGGTACTGGGAAGAGGTTAATGAGGTAGAGGGCTGCTCGGAAGTCATGGCAGCAGCGTCTTTCAGGCTCGGCTTGGCTAGGGACACGGACCTGTACCGATCCCTGACCAAGAAGACTCCCTCGGATATGGGCGAGCTAATGGCCCGGATAAATAAGTACTCAAGAATCGAGGACGAGATGGGAAACAGCAAAGGCCGAACCCTCCAATCTAAGAGAAAAGAGAGGGAGCGGGAGCGGGAGGATACTCCCCGAAAGGGANCGAGATGGGAAACAGCAAAGGCCGAACCCTCCAATCTAAGAGAAAAGAGAGGGAGCGGGAGCGGGAGGATACTCCCCGAAAGGGACTGCTACCCCCTCCGGGGGGTCATTCAAAGGAGTTCACACTATGTTCAAGGAAACCATCTTCAAGTTGCTCCACAAGATAAAGCATGAGTCATTTTTCAAGTGGTCGCCCAGGATGCAGAGCGATCCCTCCCCCCGTGATCAAAAGGTTAGGTGTTCCTATCAACGGTATTTCGGACATCGCACCGAAAGCTACAGGGTATAAAAATCGTTCTTGGAACGATTGGTCCGAGACGGATACTTGAAAGAATACATAGAGCCCAGGACGGTAGAGAGACAAACCCCTGCCCCGACCGAGGAGCCAGACAACGTCATAGATGTCATCCATGTATGTCCGCTAGATCGCCCCACGTCCAAGGAACTCGAGTCCGATCTCAAGAGGGTAACTTTTACAAGAAAGATAGCCGAGGATGGTGGGGGGCCACCCAGTAAAAGGGCCAGGACTGGGGAGCCCAACATCACGTTCTCCGACGCGGACTTGACAGGCGTGGTGACTCCTCATAACGATGCCCTTGTCTTAACCCTGAAAATAGGTAAGTTCGACGTCAAGAGGGTGTTGATAGACTCCGAAAGTTCCTCGGAAGTGATGTACTCTAACACTTTAAAATGGATGGGTCTTGGCATCAAGGACCTCACCAAGGTCAGGACACCCCTCATCGGTTTCAACGGCTCGTTCGCCCTGCCCATAGGCAAGATCACATTGCCAGTTGTCACAGGTCCCTTCATCATCAACACCGAGTTTGTCGTGATTGATACGGACTCTCCCTACAATGTGATCATGGGACGAGCATGGCTGCATGCGCTAGGAGCGGTGCACTCCACTTATCACCAGAAACTAAAATTCGTCACGCCAGAGGGGATCATGGAGATCCGAGGGGACCAAGCGTCCGCAAAAAATTATTTTTATTCAGCTGTTAGAGTCGGGGCTTTCACCCAAGAAAAGGGGCGAGCTCCGGAAGAGATCATGGAAAAATAGCAATTACAGTCGGGGCGTCCAGGAATGGATGACCCCCAGATAAACCCGACTGAACGGTCGATTGAAGACCTCCGGAAGGTGCCCTTGGTGGAGGGAGAAGAAGAAAG
>CAUOFW020005657.1:0-26426 GCA_963454935.2 Ilex paraguariensis | reverse complement strand
CCGATAAAAGCCGGGCTATGGTGGCCCACTTGTTACCGAACCTGGCGTGAGCTTTGAAAATGGTCTGGTCTTCTTCGGCAGTAAACGCACGGTGCTCCACTTGAGGAGATAGCTGGTTACACCATCGTAACCGGCATGACTTTCCGGATCTACCGGGTATGGATTTGCTGATCAAGGACCAGTTCCTCGGGCCGTGTCGTTGAACTAGTTTCTGTAACAGTTCGTCTTCTTCAGGACTCCATGGACCTTTGATGCGATCCAGATCTCTCTTGGTTTGGGTATTCGTATTCGCCATGGAAAACTGATTCAGCAAAACATATAAAGGGTTGGTTTGGGTGATTTGGTATTGCTCGAGAATTTGGGGGTTATGGTTCTGAGAGACGAGCAATGGGAGTTTTGAAGCGTTTGAGTGGATTTATATGAAGAAGAAGAAGAAGAGAGAGAGATGACTGGTTGAGCAGGTGAGGGGTGGACATTAGGGAGGCGTTATGGGCACCGCCTTGTTACAGGAGAGCGGTTGATTTTGGGATACAGCCTGGCTAACGGACACGCGTCACATCAGAGCTGTGCTGATTTAATCATATACTCGCTCGCATATTACGAATAACGTTACATGGATTTAAAAGATAAATTTTAAAAATAGATATAGTAATCTCTACCATTGAATAGGTATTAAATCCCAATAAATGCTTGAATCTACAGTAAAATCTATGATTAAGATATCAAGTCTAATTTTTAAGTTCATGTAACATTATTCTATTTTTATTTTTTAATTGGCAGAAGTCTTCGATATAAAAAAAAAAAAAAAAGGAAGTGCATAGTGTACCATTATAAATTTTATAATTTTTTTCTGAAATTTTTGTCAAATTTTTTATAATTTTTGTGATTAATTTTTAATCTTACAATTTTATAGATGAATAACTTGGCCCAAAAAATTATAACTCAAGCAATAAAAATTATAAAATGACTCTAAAAATTATAGATTTTTTTTTTAAACAATCAAAAATTTATATGAACATCTAAAAAGAATGTAAAATTTAGAGGTAAGATACCAAAAAAAATATTGCTATTATAGTCTTCAGCTTTTATTTTATTTGCAGTTGTTTTAGTTGACGCTTTCTTCTTGTTGCTTCTTTTATATTTTTTTGGGAAATTCCTAATAAGTACTATTTTTTCTTTCAAAATGAACCATTAAATTCTATCATGTTTACATAATTAAGTCATTTTTTTTATAATCTATTTCCAAGAAGTCTTATACTTCACCAATATTGTATTTTCTTCTAATTTTATCATTCACATCAACACACCAATTACATTTTAACTAATAATATTTATTATTATGACTAAAAGCAAATTATCATTTTTTAATTAGTGTATAACGTCCAGCACGTAAGTAATTGACAATAAAGATTTATAAGAATTATAAATCATGCAACTCTATTTTTCCTTATATTTAATTTTTTTTAGCATATAAATTTCCACTTACTCGACTATCAAATCTTAACCATAAAGATATACAATTACATAAATGAACAATGTAAAAATTAATCTATGAATAATCATTGAGAAAAGTTCTTCTAATTTTATTTTTTTCACTTCTCTTTCCATATTTTGAATTAATTAGAAAATAATTATTGTTTTAAGCATTAAAAAAATGAATTCAAACATTCAAAACTACAATATTATATTCAATAGCTAAATAAAAAAATATTTATCTTACGACTTTTATACTATATAAGATTCACTTATATATAAACTTCTACATGGCAACAGAGTGGACGTTTTGATAATTAAAAGTACAACTTTCTTGGAATTTAATTTAAGATAAAAAATAAATTTCAATAAATAAAATTGAATACAAATTTATAAACAAAAATGTCATTTTGTGTTTTTATGGGAAGGATAAAATTATCAAAAGTAGGATTTATGAGTATTTTTTCCTATTGTTTTAAAGAAATAATATAATAGATATTTTAATTCAATTAAGTGTAGCAAAATAATATAATCAGTAATAATTTTTGAGGATCATGAGTACAATTTTATTGATTTATACTATATTATATCGAAAACAAATTAAGTAGGAGAGATCTTGAAATGTCTTACCTCCCTATACCCTCATTTTTTAGAATTTTTATGTATTTTAATACATTCAATCAAATTATATTTTACCAAGCGGGGTATAATCACCCCAGCATATACTAATAATTCATCATTTATTTTTTTTTAAATAAATTACTTTCTATCACATCAAATTTTTATAATTGTTTTTCTAAATATAATTTAAATTATATTTATGTTTTATTTGGGAAGTTATACTTAAGCATGGCAAATAAGTTGTAAGAACGAGTTTGAGCTTGAACTTAATAAAGTCATTTTTCAAAATAAGCATAAAAAGTATTTAATGTTAGCTTCTTCTTTTTTTTGTGTGGGAAAAACGAGCCCTAACGCAAGCCAAAACTACGTAGATAAACTATTTTACACTTAAATTAGTTGAACATTAAAAGCAACTTTAACCCAATTCTCTATTTTTGCTACTTAAAAAATATTTAAATATTACATTCTTTATTTTAAAAAGTTATTTTTACAAGTTCACTTCAACCACGCTCTTTATTTTGATTTACTACTTCAGCTAATTTTTCAATAATTTAAATCAAAAATACAACGTAAACTTATTACGTCATCGCCATATTTTTAAAGGTCACATTTTTAAAAGTCATATTTTACCCAAAAAAAAAAAAAAGAAGGGGGAGTTAAACTCAACTTATAGCTCAAAAAATTACTCAAATCTTAATTTGTACCCTCAAAGTTTAAAAATATTAATTTGCACCTCAAAAAGACATAAATTCGTATCATTGTGCATCTGGGGCTAACCGTTGTCTATTTTGTCCTTAAAAAAATTTGGGATAATTATAAATTGTACCCTCAAAATTTAAATATTTCATATTTATGACCCCAAAAAATTACATTCATTAAATGTCTATTAAATAGCTTTCAATTGTGTCGTGTCTAACTTAAAACAGAAAATATTTATTTAATGAATATTGTAGGTAAAAAATAGGTATTTTAAATTTTTTTAAATAGTATTATATAAATTGTCATAAATATAAAATATACAATATAATGTAATTTACTCAACAAGAAAATATTTTTTATGCTAGAAATAATTTTTTATTGACTCGAACATAATAGTTGAATTAAAAAAATTAGATGAATTTAAAAACTAAATTTAAAAATTATACTTCATAATCTCAATCATTAATAAAATAATAGTTCTTAAAAAATGCTTAAACTTATAATAAAATCAATCGTTTTAATTATTAAATTTATTTTTTAAATCTTTATAGCATTGATCCCAGACGAAACCTTAGAATCGTTTACCACCCTTACTTGTCCAAGTAACTGTAATGACTTGTACACGTAACTGTAATGATAGCTATGTTAAATACATGAGTTACGTAGAGAGATTGCGTAGAAAAAATCGTAACGGTTGGATAGAAGATTGAAAGCGAGAGCCAGACGAGCCTGTTTGACTGAAAGAAAGGGAGGGGCCAGCCTGGAGAGCACTTTCCTTTTCGTTATTATCTCTTTTTTTTTAAATAATTATTTCCTGACTTATAAAAGCACAAAAAAAATGGGAGCACGGAATTGCTGAGGTGGCACAAAACGACAAGGTAGGTTGCCGAATTGGAGGTCGTAATTGTCAGTCCAACCTGTCAAAAATAATTCTCTCACATCTCCACCTGCTATGACCGGTCACAATCACACCTTCTGCTCTAAAACTGTTTAAACAACCTTTTTTTTTCCCCCCTAAAGTTTATCTGTACGGACTCATATAACCCACGCTCGCATCCACGCCTTCCAAGACCAATGGGCTTTCCCCCTAACTTCCTCCTGATTTAATTAATCTCAATTATTAATGGGGTAAGGATTAGATTACTGAGTAATTAAACAACTGCAGTCAGAGGTGTTTAAATTTCGGATTTGTCTCAATTTTCTACCTTATCTAACCTTATTTAACCATATTAAACGGCTAATCGAAAAAATTGGATAGAAATAAAAAAAAAAATTTGATTAAATCGAGTAGGAATGCAAAATAATCATTAATTTTCGTATTCTTACCTTATCCTTTTTAAACTTAAAATAATTATTATTATATTTCTGAAATAATTTTGATGAATTGATGTTTATACTTTCTTGTATTTTATTGTAATTATTGTTGTAATTTTTTTAGATTTTTAGTGTTATTGATTTATTGGGTTGTTAAATTTGTGCATGTTATTTAATTATATTGTTAAAATGATTCAAAAATTAATAACTATAAAAGTGTTCACAAGATTTCTTATCCGATTAATTTGGCAGGTAGTCAGGTAAAAATACCACACTTGATCTAGTATGGTAAATTACAAAAAAATTCTTTCGTAAAATATCGGGTAAGAAGACAAAAAATCATATTTCCTACCTGTAGAGTAGGGTGAACACCCCTAACTATTCAACAATTAAGAGTCTTTGCGTCAGTTTACACACATTTTGATTAATTTTTTTTTTAATTTAATTAAAAGTAAGTCATTCACTTCGAGATTAAAGTATTTATAAAAGATAAATTTTTCATAATCTAATCTCAAAGTGTTATCAAATATGCATACCTAGACTAAAGTATTATATTAATATTGTCATGTGGTATAATTGTTTAATAATAAATAAAATAAAATAGGTTTTTTTAAGTTAAAATATAATTATTTAGAAAAAGTAAATTTTATCTTCTTCACAATTATAATACGTGATAATATCAATGTGTTACAATAATCTATATTTTCTACTGGGGTAAGGGGGGTTGGGGAGCATTAAATGATAAAGATACGATAAAAACAGAAACGTACCAGTGTTGTGTCACTCGTACGTGGTACCCTACTGCCTAATGTCCTGGTGTTTGGTACGTGTGTGGTGTTGGAATTCATTCATTCAACTCCACATTGTTCTCATTTTTTTTTTTTGTCATTTTACCCTCCTCCGGTCGGTGAGATCGCAAATAATAGACATAGAGATTTTGTGCAGCTTGGTGGAATAAGTCACAACAATTCACGTGATGGAGCCGTGGAGGAGGTTTTCTTCACATTTATTATTATGGGCACTGCTACAATTTTATAATTCATCACTCAAGTACAAGTTATGAGAAATAATAAATTTTTCAAAAATCTGAGGTCGAACCACAAGGAATTGAAAAAACAAGAGATACAAAACAAATAAAAAGTAAACTTGTAAGCATAATTTATTTAAGAGATTGTTAAGTTGAGAAAATATTGATTTGAGTAATTAAAATAATATAATAAAAATACTAGAGCATCAGGTACTCCCTCTCAATTCTGTACAATAATGATTAAAGACTCAAATTTTAACTTGAGACAAGAATCAGATGTCGGTTAATTCATGTGACAAATCAAGAAAGAAAACATAAAGTTATAATCAAAAGATTATTTAGAAACCTGAATAATCATCTAATTATATTATTTTATGAAATAATAATAATTACCTCAAACATGGAATAGCTAGTTATTTACTCGCAGGAAAATTCAAGCAATCGATGTACATTGCACAACAACTCAAGGATTTTTACAAAGCAAAAACTTTGCTATAAAATTAGAAGTTAAATTAACAGAATATCATAAATCATTAAATTCATAATCGATAATATTACCGTACTTTATTGAGAGGTTCTCCTCTAATCCTAGCTTAGCCTTCTAGTCAGACATGACAAACTAAAACTAAAAAGAAAAGATGGGAAAAAGAATTATCTCCTAAATTCTAGATGAGAACCTTTATTTATACTAAAAATAAATCCTAAGTATAGGTAGAAGATATAAGGTTGGCTTGGAAGTAATTCCTTTCCAAAGAGAAGTCTTGTAAGGTTAAATTCCGTGCATAAAATCTTTGGATCGCGAGTACAAAATCTATCCAGATTTTGAGCTTCATTTTTCGCATATTTAGAGGTTGAATCACGAAATTTTTATAAAATACACTTTTGTAGCTCTTGGAGTCTTCTTTCCAGCCTCCAAAAATCAAGTAAATCGGATATCAGAGTCCAAAATTATGACCAAAATACTGAAGACATGTCAAATCATTTTTCTTCTAGGATACTTTCCTAATCCAACTTTAAATGAGTTTTGTTCCATCTTGGACTCTAATATGGATTAAATTACTGTCATATCTTCAAGTTTTTCTATCTCAATATTGACTCTTCAATGTTTATCAATTGTGATTCTTCCTCTAGTGATTGATTTACTTGCATTATCCATTATTACTTTAAATCAACCAATTTACCTGCAAAATAAATCAAACAACTAGAAAAAGTATCAAACTAAAAAATTAAGGAATTCAACACATTTAATCACAAATAATATGTGATTAATTAATCATTAAATATAATAAAATAATAATTTTAATGGTTAATCAGACACCATCTCTTATTAAGCCACAAAAAACACTTTGTTACAAACTTTTTGGCCTATGACACCTATATTATATCATTACATTTTGAATTAAAACGACGAATCGAGTAATACGACGACGAGGAGAAAAGCAAAAGTTAGTAGACAACTTCATGAATGGTCGGTCCATTTTTTGTATTTTAATGCTATATTATTTTTTATTATAAAATATTTTATTAATTGCTTATTTGTATACTTACATTTGTTATTAAATTTAAGAAATACTCAATCATTTATGAACAATATAAATCAGGTCAATTAAGACATCTTTAGTCTTATTGAAAACAAACAACTATTAAATTTTGATTTTATTATCCAAAATACCATAGTAGTTATGTTTAAAATAAGTTCGACTAGTCATGATCAATTCTATTTAATTGAAACTACCAAAATTTAGTTTGGTTTAATTTTTGGACCATAAAATGCATTATAATCAATCTCATATAGTCATGATAAATCCTAATTGAGTGGAATCACAAAAAAATAAAATAATTTGGCATTGTGATCAATCTTAATTAATCATAATCGATCATGACTATTAAATATAATATTACTAATTGCAAAGACAAAGTTATCACCTTTAAAGGTGCAGTACAAACTCTTTAGGTAAGGTTATAACAATTGAAAGTAAAATTATTATATTTGAAAATTAGGTTATAATTATTTGAGTGTAAATTACATTCTATATAAGTAAAATTACTATTTTTAGATGTTAAATTATAACTTTTTGATGTGATGTTAAAACTATTTATAATAATGTTATTATTTATGGATATTACGTTATAAGAGCATCTCTAACAAGCTAAGTAAAAGGGTCGTCTTAGCTATTTTACATAAATAGTGCTTAAATCTCGCCTCCAACAAGCTAGTTAGCATTTGAGTTGTGGGTATTGAAGGTTTTTGATGAGATGTGATTGTGATAGAGGAATCTGATGATAAATCTGGATGAGAGATTTGACGTTTTTTATTTTGTTCTTTAGATTCATGAAAGTCACAAACTCAAAGCAGATCAAGTGCTTGATCGATTGGCTAAATAAAATCAACAGAAGAAATCCAAAAATTTAACAAACTCTCCCCAAAAAATTCAATAAACTCTCCTAAAAATTTAGCAATACCCCCAAAAAAATTCAACAAAACTCCCTAAAAATTCAATAAACTCCTTCAAAAAATTCAGGAATACCCCCGAAAAATCTAATAAAACCTCTCAAAAATCTTGACTTCGATTATTTGTGTAATTTGAGGAAATTTTGTTTTGAATTTTGTGATTTAATTTGAGAGAATTTAGTTTGAGAGTAATAATTTTTGAAAGGCGGGCTATCTCTTGTAACCTATAATGGATTAAATTTGTACAATGTATAGTTGAATTAATATTTTTTGAATTTTATTATTAAAAGTTAGTTAAAGTTATTTGAAATGGTTAACGAAAAATAAATAATGTTGTTGGAATGAATTTGAAAAAGTAGTTAATTAAAATAGATAATATAATATTTAAATATATTTTGAATAACTATTTTATATAATATTGTTGGAGATACTCTAACTATTTAATGTTAGGTTACAAGTACTAAGGTAAAAGTACCACCTCTAAATGTGAAGTGACCTTATAATATTTTGAAGTGCAGTTACAATTTTTTAAGGTAATGCTATTATATTTGTAAACAAAATTATCACATTTAGTGACTAATATTTAATGAATGAAAATTGACAGTCACACATTTAAAAAATATTTAATTACAAAAAATTAACAACCACATATTTTTAGTGGTACGATACCGTTCTTTCCTTAGGCAATACCATAGGGACTCCCTAATAATAATATCCTGATATTACAATTTCAATAATGGATGAAAGCATTTGGGGCACGTGGAAAACAAGCCGATTATACCGCGTCACATTGGACGGCAACTAAAAATTTATGGCGTCAAACATACGCCACGTGTCTAAGCATATCATGTTTCAACCACAGACAAGAGCGTCCAGCCCAACTCAGTTATGTCCGGTTCCCCAATTTTCGCGCATGTAAAAAAGTTAGTTGAAATTAGACCCTACCTAATTCGTCGTTTTCCAAATGACGTGGCATGAATCGTTACATAATCCCCACCACTCTTTCTGTCTATCACTAATTTTGGACACAATAAATTAATTTCAATTGAAGATAACTACTGTATTTTTTTAAAAATAAAAAAAAAAATTTAGAAAATAACTGTTATTCAATTGCAATAGGGAAGGGTCGACGTCAGGAAGGGCTTGAAAGTTTGGGGCATGCCAGCTATAACGCATGAGCGCTTTGCTTTTGTTATTGTGAAGATAAAGAAGGATACAGATCTGTTTATTATTTTTGAATTTTTTTTTATGTTACCGAAAAAGACAGCATTTGTTATGGGGATTCGAACCCATATCCCCACAGATCACATCCCAAGATTTCCGCCTACCGTATGTCCTTATGCATCCATCGTACAAACTTCACTTCTCTCTCTCTTTCCACCCCTTTCTTTACTTGCTAGACCCTCCCTCCCTCCCTCGTGCACCTAACAACCAAAACTCAACGTGCGCACGTGAGAGAGGATCCATTTTTCGTTTCTATATTCTTATTTTTATTTAATAATTTTTTTTAATTTTATAATCAATACCTACAAATAAATCAAATCATAATCTAGCCTTACAATCGATTTCGATAACTGACCAAATTTTTTTTTTTTTGAGGTACCACATCTTCGTCATTTTAACATAGGTTCCATGTGTATGAAATTAAATATCAATCTACAATAATTTTGAAACAAAATTACTAAATTATGAAACTTTTTTAGAGGAGTTGTTGACATCCTTTTACATATGATTGGAATAATGAATAATTTTTCTCTTCTTGTTCGACCAAAAAAAATATCGTAATTAAGTAATTTTGCTTCAAAATTGTCGTAGATTAATACTAAATTCCATATGCATGTTAGCTTTCAAATCTCTTCTTGAATTCCTTGTTTTATTATTTAAGAATGAAAATATGCACCATTGAGCATAATTATCTTTTTAATGACAACGAGAATGCCACTTAAGATTGGTTTTGCAGAGTAAATTCTTAGTATGTTACACTCAGAATCCACCAAAAAGTAATTGAACTTGGAATATTTGAGTTGGATAATTTAACTCTACACCATTGAGCTGCTCATGCAAATTAACAAAATAATCTTCCGAGATGTAATTAACAAAATTAACTTACTCTTTTGGAGAAAAATGAAATCTTTGAAGACTAGCTGGAGGCAATTTGGAAAAACATAGGAATTTACAGGAAACTATTTGGCGAGATAATGAAAAAACTAATTCTATTTAGACGAGTATATGAAATTAGAGAATTAAGGTGACTTTTTAATGGAGTAGCTCTAACTAGGGGGAGAGCTAGGATTTAACCTCCGAGACGGCAAAACAAGAATATACAAATAAGCAACTAAAATTAAAAAAAAAAATATATATATAGACACACACACACACACACTAAGTTCAAGCATTATAAATATATTAAGATTCAAGAATTATTATTGTGTGAAAATTAAAATCAGTATTTGATGGAACACTTTTAAAAATCAGCAGAAAGATGACATACGTCCTTGGTAAGAGAAATGTGGAAATCCTGTGAACTGACACGTGTTCTCAGTGTGCATTCCCTTAGAGTGCTTAAATTGAGACACGTGTCCTTAGAGCTAGATGTCCCTCAACATCCTCTGTGAGCAACACGTGTCCTCAGCATTACTAACGCCCCCCGAGGTCCATTCTTGGACCCGTCAGCTCGACTCCAAAGGCCCGAGGCATGGGTGGCTGATTAATAGTTATCGTTATTCAGGATTAGAATTAGTCAACAATCATTGACTTGCCTTCCCAAAATAGTCAAAATGACAGACCAATAACCAAAAATAATAAGAAACAAGGCACATAACACAAAATTGAGGGCTAATGGACAAATATGCTCCTACTCATGCACAGTCATCACAAAGAGACATTAAATGATCAATCAGGGCCCGAGCATTTAATGTCCTAGCTTCTTCCACGCAAAATAGACTGAGCACCATGTGTTGCCTTCGAAATGGGTCAACGAGGTACTTCCTCTTCAAAGAGTCCACCTATCCACAATAATTACCTCAAAGGAGGTATAAGTAGTTCAAAAAAACTTAGTGCAAAAGTACGAAAATCATTATCAGGCAATAGAGCAGTGATTTCCCTTCTTCTCTTTTACATACTGACTTGATTGTCAGAGAGGTCACGCCGAAAAACACCCCGGCTCTCTTCTAACCTTCCTTTTTGAGTGGTAGTATCCATCTCGACATGCCGGGATTACTCGAATTGCTGAAAAAGTAATTCATCATCATTTCTTATACCGCTTTTTACTTCCTTTTGTCACGAGATTGTTAACTTTCTAGGTAATCTCGAGTTTATCAAGAGAGAAATATATTCATTCTTTTATTGTGTAAAAATCACCGTGCACAATATCCATTCAACATAAACAAAATAAATTCAAAAAATCTAAAAAGCAATTTTTGTGTTGAACATTTTAACTCAATTAGATATTAAAGTGTAACACAACTATTATGAATCTCACAAATCGTTTATAAGTGATTACTTTTTGCTAAATTTGTTAATAATTTGCATTTAATGTATACATTCAAAGAGTTCATGCTAACATCATCTTTTTATTTTGTTACGATGGCTCATTGATACTATCCTCCATCTTTTTGAAAATATAATTTTTTTTTTCCTTTTTTTGGGAGGGGGAGAAGGAGTTAAACCCTTAACCTCAAGAAAATAATGCATTCATAAGATAAGGAGTACCATTAGACCATAGGTCCATTAAGTTACAATACAATTATTTTTAAAAGAGTCGGGCGCAACTATATAATTATTTTTAAGAATTAAAGGATCAGAGAGATATTTTCTATCATAAATATGTATTAGAATCAAGTTTTTCACATCTATTTCACTATTCAAATAGATAAACACATGTTTTGAGAGGGGCGAGATACAAAATTTCAAAAATTTAAGAGTAGACAATGTATCAATTTCAATATAGTGATGAATTTATCATACTACAAAGTTATTGAAAGGTCAGTATAAAAAAAAAGAGTAGGGGCAAGTGTTCTCACACCGGCAAACATAGCTCCGCCACTAATCCTACCCCTTCTTATATTATATAAACTTTTGATCAACCAAGTAATTTTAAAGAATCGAACATAATATCTCGAATTAGTAGATATTAAATTAAGTTTGTCATATTTGTTTATTAAACATTGAATAAGAATAACTGTATAAACTAAAAAGCATTAGAGTTCTACTTAATTACATGCAGAGTAGTTGGACCATAAAGCTGTGTTTTTAATATAAACTGTCATACTCCCATCTGACTACCACCAAACCTCAGAACAGGGGGTTGATGTTGCCCTTCCAACCACTACTCTCTCTGTCTTTATGCTTTGATATTTCTTGGTTGGACAAGACTTTGATATTTCTTGGTTGCAGGTCTCTGGTCAAAGCTCACAGGAGGTACTAACCAATTTATACTCCTATATGCTAAGAAACAGCTGGTTCTTTTTGACCAAAATTCCAAAACCCAAAAACAAACTTGACAATATGAGCACACTAAGAAAAGATTAACGGAAACTCTAAGAATAACTTCAGTAATTAGAACGAATTGTACATTCAAATATTTTAAATTCAGATATTGATAATTTTTTAGAAGTCAGTTCATGAGAGATCTATCACTTATAAATATTTTAATTTCAGCGTGAATGATTTATTTTTGATCGAACCAAAAAAAAGATTAGTCGAAGTGTAAGTAAATAGAACCCGATTAAACAAACCCAAAAAAAAAAAAGTCTATAGGAGAAGTCACCCTATGGTTCTGTAGATGTGGTCATTTGTTGGAAAGATTGGTAAACAAGCAAATTTAAAAAACAAAATCAAGAAACCATCAAGATATCTCATGTAAAAAAAAAACACTCATTATTATCTCGAAGATATAAGTTGGATTTTTGTAATATATATGTCAAATGTGTGATGAACAAGATATGTGATTGAACGCATTTAAAATTTACGATATAACTATGAGTTCAAATAATTAGTGATTGAAAAACCCTTAAAAATATCACGTCAGTCCCATCAATGAAATAATTTTACATTAAGATAAGTTGTCAGAAAGATAATTTATTTTTAAAAATATTTTTTTTACTACAAAATGTTTAAGTTTGTGTCGATTATTCTTTCGAAATATTTTTTTTATCTTTTTTTCTCGGTGGATAATAAAATCAGGAATCATCAACGTCACTATACTAAATCTTTACTAAGTTCCCATTGCGTGGCATATCAAATTCGTTTTTTCCTTTTTATTTGTCCTCATAGAGAAAGCTATACACTTTGTGGGATTCATCAACATCATACTATCTAAAATATGCTTTTGATAACGTGGCCATGCTTTTAATTTCACTTATTTTTTTTTTACTTGGAAGGTGACCATATGATTGATGTAGGGCCAGATTAATAATTTTTATATGCTTTTAATTAACTTCATTTTTTGCATGGTTTAATTTTAGAGGTACCAAATCCTCTTGAATTGTTAATTTCAGATTAATAATTTTTCAACGATCCTTGAATATAAATAAACACGATAAATAATGAACTGCTGAACAGTTTGTGAAGAAAGAATAAATAGTGAAGGAAAAATTACGGTATCGATACTGATATCGTACCAAAAATTATAATTTTTTAAGGATAAGTTATAATTTTTACGTTCAATTTTAAAATATTGCGGTCGATTATGAAAGTGAAATATTAATGCTATTAAAACTTGAAAAAAATTATTTTAAAATATTAACAGGTGTAATCCATTATGCGAGATATATTATAAAGAACCACTTTGCGTCCTTTATCCACAAAACCAGGCAAGCATAAAAAAAGGATTAGCTGGTCAAAGTATTCTATTTAAAGGTGATAACATTATTGCAAAAGTTTAAAGTGAGGTTTCATTGATTAGACAGTTGTAGCTGATAATTAGCATTATCTATTTGATAGACATGAACCATTCAAAGCATTGGCTTTGTAAGAAAGAACCCATTTTGGACATCGAATTTTCAATGAGTGAATTGGGTTCAATCTAATCGAAGAACAACCCCTCTTAGATTGAAAATCCCCAATCATGGCATATTTGCTTATCGACAATAATTTTGTACGTGAAAATATTCTACAATATTTAAAAGTGACAATTAATTATATAATATTTACATTTGAACAGTAAAAAATAAGATGGTTATGAGAGAATTAATAGAGTTATTTAGTATTAGAGAGTATGTCAATTGAGTTGTCTGACATTAGAAACATGTAGAAAAGATGATATTTTTGGGTGGGAGAAAAAATTGAGATAAATTTTATATAATTAAATCAAAATAGATGAGAATTAAATTAATTTTTGACTACTATTGTAGTTTTATAAATTAAAAATTCAAATTTTTTACCTGTAATATTAGATAAATGATAAATATATACTTAGCTGAGAAGAAAAAAGTGGTTCAAACAAAAGCAAACACCCACATCTCCAATAAGATTCTCTATTTTAGAGAGTTTTTTTTTTTAAATAAAAAATATTTTTTGTAAAAAAGTTAAAATAGAAAGTGAATTTTTATAGAATACTCCAATAAGACTATATTCTTACCATTTTATGTTTTGTCTTTTTTGAGAATAAATTTGACTTCTTTCCCATTATTTCTCCATTATTTTTATTAGACTTGAATATTTTATTGATCCGACCATTTACAGTCCATCTTGTTTGGAACTTCAACCAGATTTGTCTAATCTATTGATCAAAGTTATTAATTTAATTTTCCTTGCTAGTCAAATTGCACCTAGTTTGTGAGCTGCTACAGTACATGAAACTAAAGATCAAACTAATTTATATATATATATATATATATATATATATATATATATGAGGGACTAATTTAATGGTTGGAATCTAATAGTGGTGTTTGAAACCTACTAGAATGAGACCATTTGAGGAATTAATTAAATCGTCATACCTTGTGTAGTTTCACAGAAACTACTTTTGGAGAAACCTCAGAGTTTTAGACGAAGTTAAGGTTTTGGTTTTAATTGGAACTTTTACCCTACATTTGATGAAAAAAATAAATATACTATTTTTTCCCAAAAAATAGAAGTAAAGCGAGTTTGACTCTTTAGATTTATGTTTCGTTTGATAGGAAGATAAAAAATAGGGAGGATGAAAAATAAGAGGAATACACTTTTTATTTTAAAAAAAAGAAAGTATGAATGATACAATTTTTTTTTTTTTTTTTGTGTTTGGTTAGATAAATATAAAATAAAAATGACTATTTTTTTTTGTGCTAGCTAAGATTAGGGGTGACAATCGAGTTGTGTCGTGTCAGATTCGTGTTGAGTCATTACGGATTTGTGCCGAACATTAGTCACACCTAATTCAACTCATTTAACTAATTGCGTTGTGTCGAGTTACGAGTTAATCTGTTTATTTTCGTGTTCAAGTTAATCAAGTTCGTGTCATAAAATTCGTGTTGAGTTCTAGTCGTGTCATCGTGTTGAGTCATAAATTTTTACCCCTAATTAAGATAAAAAAAAATATTTTTTTAATTTAAAATTTTTACCTTTTCTTAATTTTTTATATATATATATATATATATATATATAAATACTTTTATTATTATTATATTTTTATATGAAATTAATTTATACATAATATATGTATATATAAAAATACATATAGACAAATAAGATACATCTCAACACAAATAATTAACTTTTCATCCACTTTCCTTCCGATTTTGGAGGGATTGATTTAGGTGAATTGGAAAAAAATTTAATCCATCCACTTTTTCATATTTATTATATTCTTTTTTTACCAAACATGATATTTTAATTATCCTTCTAACTTTCAATCCTTCTATTTTTTCATTGTACCAAATAGAGCATTATAGAGTTCAATAAAAAATGAAATTTTACAAGTTGAGTCTCTAAAATAAAGAATTAAGAGAAAATAAAGAGCCTATTGCAAATGATCATGGCCTATTTGTGGGATTTTTTTTTATTTTTTATGATAATTAATAAATTCCAGTGTGAAAAGAATAGTCTAAAGCCCATACTGAATCAGCAAGGCATGGGCATAAAAATACTAAATAATATCAGACACTACACCTTATTGGACTTTCCTTCTTGGAATCAAACAGGGGTGACGGAATCTAAGCAACATTACCTCATACTCTGTATTAAATTCAGTTTTTTTGCTTAGTAAATTTTTTCATGTTTAGCTAATGACTATTACATGTTCTGGCTTGGCCAATTCAAGTGCCTTGTTTTATTTGTCCATTTCAATTTCTATACTAATAAAAACATATTATCTTTATCCTCGATGGCTTATCATTATTACTTTGTTGTCATTGAATTGATACTAGTTCTTAATTAATAGTGGAGTTCACTGTCAATCTAATGATAGATAAACGATAAAATTACCAAATAAAACCACTAAATAAAGTCTATGTAACATTGCTTTAATACCAATATATCTATTTTAATATCGCCTATTATACAATATTAACTTAAAAAAAGTGTGTGATGTTGGATGACATTATAGTACCAAACCTAATAATTTGATTTAAACCTGATGTTAAATGAGTATTAGACTAATTTAATCTAATCCTATTCGATAATATCTGCACCAAGCACACCCACGACTTATTTGGTATGTGGGTTTGGGTAAGATTTAAAAGATAAATTTAGTGAAAAAAGTCAAATTTACTTTCTTATCATGCTTGGTTCAAGATTTGTGGCCCGAATTTTTTAAGGCAAATGAATCTTGACCCAAAATGAATTAATGGATTAAAATCAAGGTGGGAGGGGTTGGGTGAGTTTAGTTAATCCATGATAAATATTGGTGATCAATTCATGGGTTAATATGTATTTATGCACTTGTTAAACGTGAGGTTAGATAGAGTGCATTGCTCAATTCAATGTATAAAACCTAAAGATTGAATTTAGAAAGATTTCATAGATGTAATGTAATTTCTCCAATAAAAATCACCCAAACAGCCCAAAGGTTTGTGGTAAGGATATTTTTTCCAACCTATGAAGTTGACACATCAATGATTGATCCTTCAGAGGCAGTTTAATCACTCAAGCAAATTAAGGGAATTTACATTGAAGTCAATATCAGAGCCCCACTTCTATAAATTAGAGAGCCCATCCATAGCGTCCCATACTACGAGCTTAGTGAAAGGTTGGTGCAGCCCTACGACCCTTATTTGTGGCCTGTGGTTAGGTCATGGGTCATTGTCTTCTTAGAATTTTGAACTTCATTTGGCCAAACAGATTATACTTGGACAACAAGAAGTACCCAAGGACTGGTACTAAGGCATCCCCACATTGGAATTCGGACATCTTGGGGCTTAGACTTTGGCATCATATAGTAATTTTTTGGTACTAAACCTTTATTTTTTATTGCAGATTCTAATCAAAGAATTTTACCGAACCCCCAAGTTATATAGTGGTAGAGTACATTCCATGAGCCAACCGAATCCTATAGAGCAGCAAGTAGTTTCACTCAAAAGCGTCGGTCACTCCTACTCTCTCTAAAGCCCTCTTCTTATGTTCCGCTTTACAATCAAAATAAAGAATTTTAGAATTCAACCTACTAGTCATTGAAAAAATGGAATTTTGAGAGGAAGACTAATTAGTGAATCAAAAAGATTTATATGGAATGTAATGATCGCCTATTTTGTCTTACTACTTGTCGACCTCTCAAAACATAGCACACGACAAGTCATTTTAATTTATTATCTCATTTTTTTTTTACTATTTTGTATGATCAATGGCCAAAAATAAATCGATTAACGGTTGTAGACCAAGTTTTGAAGATTTTGGTACCACAGCGTTCTCCGATATCTTTGTCATTAGAAATACACCATACCTTATCTCTTTCCTGTTGTCCAAACTTGTAATATTTGATGTCGGCAAAATGTTTTGCCCCCAACTTGGATCTTGTCCGAATATGCTGAATTTATTTGTCCAATTTTGAAAACTATTATTATCTATATTTAGGTTATTTCTTTAAAAAAAAGAAAAAAGAAGTCATTTCTGGACAATTAGGAAGAGATCTGGACTTGTAGAGTTACTATTAGGGTAATGCTATGCTGGCAAATTTAGACACGACCATATTGGAAATTAATAAGTAATTAATATATTTAGCTTTAGCTTTAGTTGTAGTGGGTTTGAGTGGTAAGTATGTAGATTCACTAGACCTGTTAAACAAATAAGTAGATATAAATACCGCACACCAACTCATTAGACAAGGCTTAGACTCAAATTTTAAGGGAATGTAACTTAAAAATGACAGAAACTCAATATGCCATGCTTTTCGAGATAAAAATTTTAATATGAATAATATAATTTTGACTTAAAAAATTGATCTTATTTGTTGACATGATAACGTGTGAAATTATAGAAACTCATTAAAAGAGTTCAAGAGATTAAATTACAACAATATTATTGGTTAATGCCACTACTAGCACCACGTTATTAGGTCAACAAATTAGTTTAAATTTTTAAGTCCAAACTTTTTTAATATTATGCTCTGTTTGGTATGATAGGAAATTGAAGGATAAAAAGTTGGAAGGATGAAAAGTTGGAGGGATAAATAAAACATTATGTTTGGTAAAAAAAAAAATTGGAATGATGGAAAAGTGGATGAATTAACTTTTCTTCCAACTCATCAAAATAAATCCCTCCAAAATTAGAAGGAAAGTGGATGAAAGTTAATTATTTATATTGAGATATATTTTATTTGTCTGTTTATTATGTATACATTAGTTTCATATAAAAATACAATGATAATATATATATATATATAAATAAAAAAAATTAAATTAAAAAATATATATTTTTCATTTTATCTAAGGATAAATTTTTTTAACTAAACACGATGACACGACTCGAATTCGACACGAACTTGAAAATGATCTGACACGCATACAAGAAATATAAAAGACTCATAATTTTATGACTCAACACGAATCTGATATGACATGACTCTATTGTCAACCTTAATCTTAACCAATAAAAAAAAAAAAATTAGTCATTTTTATTTTCCTTCCATTTAACCAAATACAAAAGACAAAAGTGTATCATTCCTACTTTTCATCTTTGAAGGATAAAAATGTATCCGTCTCATTTTTGAAGGATAAAAAGTGTATCCTTCATACTTTTCATTTTTCTTACTATTTTTCCTACTTTCCATCTTTCTTATCAAATGGAGCATTAATGTAAAGTTAGAACCAAACACTTGTTATATCCCCACTTTGCAAATTTTTCCACTGTTTTACTACGGTTGAACACATATTTAATTCCACTGGCCGCATAATCCGTTGTCTTATTCTCTCCTGTTTCTATGCTTTTTTTATTTTTTCGGTTCTAAAAATAGATATGTAAGTCTACTTTACATATTTATTAGGAACATTGTTCCTTAGCATCACATAACTATCTACATAACTGCGGTAAAAAATAAGTTTCTACTGCATATTCTAGGTGTTGAAAGTGAAGTTTAATCTCACTGAACTATAATAACAGTGTAGAATTGAACCCACGTATTAAATGAAAAAAATTCATGTTTTTACCCATGGTATGTGCCAATATCAATTATGTCTTTGATTGTTAGTTGTTGGACGGTAGGTTAGGATATGTGGGCCGTGGACTGGTGTGAATGGAAGATATGTGATGGCAGTGTGGGCCAGGTTCTTTTGGGTCCAACTATGAGACTGGTTCTTTTCTTGTCCGGTTGTGGCTTATGGTTTAGCAATGATTGAGCTCTTTGTGGGTCTCATTTCATTGAAATAATGGCTTGGAAAGACATTATATATGTTATTGACATTCTATATATGTTTGAGACTTAGGTTTAGTGACATTATACATGACTTTAGTTTGAGACTTAGGTTTAGTGACATTCTATATATGTTATTGGAAAAATTATTATTAAGGGGGAGGGGTCAATTTTTTCCTTTAAATTTGGAGGAATTTTTATTTTTATTTTTCATCTGAGCCCTTATCAAAAGTATTATTAAAAGGCAAGTGTAGTTAAAATAATAATACGAAATCACTAGCAATGCAAAACCGTGTAATGCATGAGATTTATAACTTATTATTATTATTTTTTTTCATTTTCTTCGTCATTCATTCAGATTGGCTTATTATGGTTTTTGAAAACTTGAATGGCTATTTCCATATTTACCGAATAACAAAACCAATAGAATTGAAAGTAAAAATATTGCTTGCTTACTTTCATGGGCTATTCAATGGTCAAATAGAGGGAAAGGTGCAAATATATATGTTTTAATCTTGAGGCTCTCAAGTGTACTAAATTTGAGTTTAATCGATGCTGCGAGTAAAAATGTACATGTAAAGTTTGAGACGCAACCATAAATCTAAAAGGTCAGAAAAGTTATAATGGGTTTAACAGAACAGGTGATATTGTCACGTGATTTGCACACTCAACGAGAAGTTATCACAAAATCAAGTTTTGGAACACACAAGTTAACTTTTTTTTTACAAAAAAAAAAAATGATAGTTTTGACAAAGGTAACAGTCACTCATTGAGAATGTACAATTGATGATTTACGCCACATTGGCAATATCATATGGTGTGTTTTTTTTTGGATGGGACTATTTCCACATTTAATCCTCTAGAATGAGGAAGGGTCATGACACAGGCTTTTTTATTAGATGTTCTTATAAATTTTTATTTTTACTCCATTTAATTTCTCTTTATTAAATTATTAAATTCACCCCTTCTATACCTATTTCATAATAACTAAGTTTACACCATACTACATATACTCCCATTAATAGTTGAACTTACTCATTCTATGCACACCCCTTTAATGAAAGAAGTTATTGTAAGAAAAAAAAATAATAAAAAAAGATAATTAGTTTGAATGCATAAATATATTTATGAAATAAGAAAAAAAAACCAAGCAAGTTGAAACAAGAAAAAAAAACCAAAGACGAAACAAGTAAAAAAAAACTAGAATGCCAAAACAAGAAAAAAAGAAAAGAACGAAATAAAAAAAATTTAAAAAGAAAGAAGCAAACTGAAACAAATAGAAAAAAAATCAAGCAAAAATTAAAGGAACAAGTAAAACTATAAGACGCAAAATCAAATATTAAAAAAAAAAAAAGCACAAGCACAGACGCAAAATCAAACAAAAAAAACATAACAACCATATAAAAAAAAACAAATAATCTGAAAACGTACATATATATAAATTCTAAACAAAAAAATATCAATCTTGATTGAGATATTAAAATATAATGAAAATAATGAAAATCTATATAACAAACATGAAATCAAATATAAAATTAAATTGAAAAGTAATACTACCCTGTATTTTACTAGAAAAATTAAATATTGAAAAAGTATTTTTGCGAGTGAATGAGATGAGCTAGACAAAATGTGAGTTTACTTATTAAAGGGATGTATGTAGCATGTGGTAGACTTAGTTACTAATAAGTGAGTATAGAAGATGTAAACTTAGTAATTTAATAATAAAAAAATT
Organism: Ilex paraguariensis; assembly: GCA_963454935.2. Classification (NCBI taxonomy): domain Eukaryota; kingdom Viridiplantae; phylum Streptophyta; class Magnoliopsida; order Aquifoliales; family Aquifoliaceae; genus Ilex; species Ilex paraguariensis. The sequence continues at coordinate 5,344 of CAUOFW020005657.1, read as the reverse complement.
AATAGGGGTGAAAATGGAGATTTGTGGTGTAGAACTAGCTCCACCCTTTGTTTTATGGTTCAGTTGGGTTAGGGGTGTCCGAACTAATTTATGCGCACTTTGACTAATCTTCTTCCCGGTCCAGTCAAAAACAGACTATCTACGTTGAAACTAAGATATTCATGATAAATAAATCTCTCATGAACTTACCCAAAAGAGTTGCCTCAAACTTGAAATGTCTGAGTTTACATTTTGTTTTTATTACCACTTGAAATACCGAGGGAAAAGTTATTTGTACTTAATTTAATGATCTTATTTGATGGCATGCTAGATCATAGTCATTGAATTGATAATGAGTCCACTGTCAATCTAATGGTAAAAAATAATAAAGTTACTAAATAAAGCCATTAAATAAAGTCCATGCAACATTACTTTAATACCAATATATCTATTTTAATACTGTCTATTATATACTATTAATTTATATAAAGAGCAATGCTATTAGGATCTAATTTACTGACATAATTTGTTGACCTAATTCATTGTGACGTTTGTATTCACTGTAGACCTCATCAAACATTGAAATTTGGTGTTGATTCAATGATTTTTATAGAGTCATATAATTATGTCAGCAAATTAGGTCAAATTTTTAAGTTTTAATAGTATTACTATTATAAAAAATGTGTGATGTTGGATGACATTATAATACCAAACCTAATAATTTGATTTAACCGAGTATTAGACTAATTTAATCTAACCCTATCCTGCAATACCCGCACCAAGCACACTCATGACCTATTTGGTATGTGGGTTTAAGTGATATTTAAAGGGTAAATTTTGTGAAAATAGTAAAATTTACCTTATTATCATGTTTGGTTCAAGATATGTGACCCGAATTTTTTAGGAGAAATGAATCTTGACCCGAAATGAATAAAGAATTAAAATCATGTATATGAGTTTCAGCAAACCCATGGGGGAGGGAGGGGTTGGGTGAGTTTAGTTAATACCATGATAAATATTTAGTGATATTTGTGATTAATTCGTGAATTCCATATATATTTTTGTACTTGTTAAATGTGAGGTCTGATAGAGTACATTATTTAAGTCCATGTATAAAACCTAAAGATTTAATTTAAAAAGAGTTCATAAATGTAATTCAATTTCCCCCACAAAATCCAAACTGTCCAAAGGTTTGTGGTAAGGATATTTTTTCCAATCTATAAAGTTGAAACATCAATGATTGATCCTTCAGAGGCAGTTTAATCACCCAAGCAAATTAAGGGAATTTACATTGAAGTCAATATCAGAGCCCCACTTCTATAAATTAGAGAGCCCATTGCCTCCCATTCTACGAGCTTGGTCAAAGGTGGGTGCAGCCTTACGTCATTTTTTTGTGGCCTATGGTTAGGTAATGGGTCATTGTCTTCTTAGAATTTAGAACTTCATTTGGCAAAACAATTTAAACTTGGACAACAAGCAGTACCCAAGGACGGGTCACCAAAGAGTTGTCATGCTAACACATCCCAAATTGGCTTTCGGACATCTGGGGGCTAGGCTTTGGCATCCTATAGTAATTTTTTGGTATTACACATCTATTTTTTTGTCGGCAGATTTCAATCAAATAGTTTTAGTGTTTTACCGAACCCCAAGTTATATAGTTGTGGAGTATATTCCACGAGCCAACCGAATCTTATAGAGCGGCAAGTTGTTTCGCTACTAAGCACTGTGTCACCTCTATTCCTTCTGATGATATCTAGAAAAATTCTAAGTTTGAGCTCGGACATTGAGATCAGGAAGAGATCTTAGCCATGAAAGCCCGAGGTCAGAGTTTCAGAACTCGAGCTCCCTCGACCTGCACCTCAATGAACAAGAGTAGAAATAGTTGGCAACTGTTAGACGCCCCCTCAATGGCTGTAAACGCCAATCTAGGCGCAAGAACATCAACCGCCTTAACCATCGCCTGAAATCAAGTAGAACGTTACAAAAGGGAGGCGAAGATCTCGGCCCAGACCCCATAGAAAAAGGAACTAAACTATAAATACTGTACAATGTCCTCACTACGAGGCTGGAAACAAAAGATTGTAACCTCTTCATAATCTTCAATATAGTTCCTAGGAGCAAAATACTACGTTAAAAAGTGGATTAGCCGAACTTCTAAATTGGTGAACCACTATAACTCCTCTGTGCAATCCACCCCTTCCCTACAAAAGTTATCACATCGTTACCAAGAGTCTTATAGCTCAGCTCAAATCTAGTAGTATACATAGTCTGCTCAATCACGTTTACACACCATCACCTTCTAAAGCCCTCTTCTTCCATTCCGTTTTACAATCGGAATAAGGAAGCTTATAATTCATTCTATCAACTGATGAAAAAATAGAATTCATCCTACCAACTGATACATCCCAAGTTCAAAAAGGTTTGCCAGATACACGCAAAGTATTCTAAAGACCAAGCTAGAAACTCTGAAAGGGAAATGGGTGGAACACATTCCAGAAGTGTTGTGGATCTACATAACCACTGCCAGATCAGTAACTCAGGAAACACCGTTCGCTTTAGCATTTGGTACCGAAGTAGTGGCACCTGTGGAGGTCAGTATTCCATCCCCCAGGGTTGAGTTCTCAGAGCTCGAGCATAATGATGAGTCACTTCTACTAAATCTTGACCTTTTGGATGAAAAGAGAGACAAGGCTTTGCACCGCATCGTGAGTTACCACAAGAAAATAGCAAGATACTACAACAAAAAGGTCAGACACAGGAGTTTTAAAGTCAGAGATCTCGTACTCAGAAAAATCCTTCCTGCGAAAAAGGACCTCACTCATGGAAAGTTAGGTCCCAACTGGGAAGGTCCTTACATCATCTCAAAGATAATCAGACCCGAGAATTATGAATTGCGAACGGATGAGGGAAAAATCTTACCTCGCTCTTGGAACGCTAAACATTTGAAGAAATTTTTAGTAAATTCTTGTAAGAATGCCTCCATCAATAAAGTGAGAAACTACAACTCAGTCAGCATTTTACTACTAGCATGAGTTTCTTAGCTCATAAACAAACAATAAGCTCTACAACTCATAAACAAATGATGAGCTCTACAGCTCATAAACAAATGATGAGCTCTACAGCTCATAATAAATGATGAGCTCTTTAGCTCATAAATAAACGATGAGCTCTTCAGTTCATAAACAAACGATGAGTTCTATAGCTCATAAACAAATGATGAGCTCTACAACTCACACACAAACGATGAGCTCTTCAACTTATAAACAAACGATGAGCTCTTCGACTCATAAACAAAGAAATAAGGTCTTCAGCTCATAAGCTCATAGGCATGTCAACCAAACAGAGCAAAATTACAAGGAAATAAGCAAGTTAGAAAAAAGAGATTCTTATTCATCAACGTGATGGAATACAAGAAAAGAAAACGAAAAGGTCATGCGCCCTTCCATGCCTCCTTTTCAACTCAGACATCTCCTTTTCCTAGCGAGCATTCATAATTTGCAGACGAGCGTTCTCTTCTTTCGGCTCGTTACGTTCCTTCTCTACTTTCATGAGTAGCTCTAAAAGCTTCAGCTCAGTAGTAGAAAATAGAATACCATCAAAAGGGTAGTTAGAGGATTGAGAAGAAAAGCCACTCCTGCTACGTTTTCTCGAAGATGTAGCAACGTCCTCGTCCTCATCTGATTCAGTAGGAGAAGAGTCAAGAGAGAGAGAGAGAATGAGGCAAATTCCAGAGCAGCAGTAGTAGCACTAAACAAAAAGAGGTTCTGCGGGGTAACTTACACTAAAAAAAAGGCAGGCTCAACATAAGCCACTTGGCTAACCCTCACAAACTCTGCCGGGGTTAAATTGGGAATGCCTGCATAATAGAAGTGCAATAAAAACCAATCACCACGATTATAATAGAAGTAATTCTAAGCCTCTACCTCAATGAGAAAAGTGTCCCCAAGAGTAGGGGATCTGGGAAAGCGCGCAATGCTGCTCAGTAGACCTCCAAGAATCTCCAGGGGCAAAGAAAAAATGTTTAGCCCATCCTTCAGGAGAAATGGGAACATCGAGAACCAGCAGGGAATAAAAGTGGCGCTTCCATCTGAAGGAGCTAAAGTAAGGGATTTTGTCCTCATCAAGCTCATAGAAATAGAGGAACTCGACAACAGTAGGGAATTCATTTTTGTCTTGTAGACGCTAAAAAATGAAGAAGCTGATCATAACACCCCACCCTTCAGGAGAAAGGTGAGAGAGGCATAACCCAAAGAAAGAAATAATCCACCCAATGGAAGGATGGATGGGCAGACAAAGTCCCATCTAGAAGGAACCTTTAGAGAAGCAAATTTCTTGTGGGGAGAGAAAGTTGCGACGCTCGTCAATGGTAGGGACTCGAAGGAGTAAGTCAGCAGACAAAAGATATCGCCTCTTGATCTCTTCTAATTCTATAGTGGTAACCACAGAAGTAACCAAAAAATTGGAGTGCCACCTCATGTCGAATGTGGCTTGAGCCCATTGTTTGAACAAGGAAGTAAGAAAGGAAGCCATGGAAATCAGAAGAGAGACAGAAAACACAAAGAAAAAGAAACTCAAGGAGAACGAGAAATGTGATCCCAAGATTTGTAGGCAAGAAAAAATTCAAGATCAGTAGATAACAAAGAGATCCCAAATTTTATGGAAACATTAGGGAATCCTGAATTTTAAGGGACAAGAAATGTGTGAAGATGATCAGGCGACTCCCTTGTGTTTCCATAATCATTACAGTTGAGGCGTTTTAAGAAGGTAGGTGGGCTCGAATAATGAATAATGAATAAGATTATCACTTTCGATATCAAAAAGGTAGAGCTCAGATAAGCAGTTCAGCTCTGGTAAGATCAGCTTAGACAAAGCAAATTGGGTCCGTCCAAGGATGTGCTCTTCAATCTGATGTATGCAGAGCTCAGGTAAAGAGATGGGAATAACGAGGGGAAGAACTCCAGCAAAAAAAACAAAAAGAGAAAAAAATAGGGTTCATGAAGGTTAAGCTCTCTACAACTCAAGGGAATATAAGGCTCTTCAGCTCATACAGACAGGCATTCAGCTTATAGGCTTCTCAACTACCTCCTCTGCTTTTCAGTTATTTAGCTCATCCAAACTTGGTGAACTCACTTCCAGAAGAACTAAGTTCTCCTCGAAGTAGGGGGTGAAGGGGGGGATAGACAGAGTGGAAGAATATAAAAAGCAAAAATTCAAAAATACAAGAACGTTGGATTGGATAAAAAATATTTTTCCATTTCTCTGGGTAACAGTTATGGAGCCATTTTTTTTAAAAAAAAGGAAAACAAAGTACAAAGGAATTTTAAGTCCCCGCAAGAGGGTCAACTGAAATCCTTGGAAACCTTAG
>CAUOFW020005656.1:0-26429 GCA_963454935.2 Ilex paraguariensis | reverse complement strand
ACATTTTTAGCGAAATTAAGTGTGAAAATAACTTTTGTCACATTATACATTTGTTTCTTATTTTTCTCTAAAATAAACCAACCCTTTTATTTTCTCTTCCTTTTTATGCGTAAAACATATTTTTAAATTTGTATAAAAATTTCACAAAGAAAAACAATTAAAAAATTAAAACCCGATGAACGGTATTACTGTCTTTTTTGTTTTAAATTGATGAACTTCCACATTGGTTCCCAACCATAGGGTCATGTATGGGTTTTGGAAGCACAAGGAGGTTCAGTGTTATTGGATTAAACCATGGAGACCTAATGTATAATTTTCCATTTCTAAATTAAGAAGAACCATCGAGCAAACATGGTCTTCAACCTTGCTTAGCAACTTCTACTGTTTACTCATGCTAATTCAAATTCTTATTCAGACTAAGAAGAAAGCAGTTGCAGCGGTGGAGGTTGAAGAAATGACAGAGCAAGCAGCTTGTAAAGAGGACGAGCTTCTGAAGCCACCAAACAAAAATGCAGGAGTAGTTGCAAAATGGGTAAGTCTTCTATCAATGGGCACTAGGAAACTTAGTTTCAAATGCTTCTATAACACGAACAATCGTGCAGTTATGCAGTGAAATTGGGTTTTAATATATCAAATTCTCTTCACATTCGTCATCATTATTGCCTTTTCTAGATTCATTTATTGCTATATCAATTTTTTCTCCTGACAAAACATGAAAATTTTTTTGATGGTTCAACTGTCTTTCATCATTTTGCACATCGGCTTCTTGGTAGCAGCTTTGTTTCTTTTATTGTTTCTAAATAGCGAAGCTATAGATTACCTACCAGTGGTTTGAACCAGTAACACGTCACCTCCCCATATCTTTTGATGATGCACAAAATTGTCTTCGCGCAAGATCAACATTCAAGTATACGAACGGGTGCAATTAGTGAGCAATAACAAGCAATAAATGACAATTAATGATTAAAGCAGTAAATAAGAAGAAAACACAGAAGTTTATAGTGGTTCGGTCCGGGTGACCTACTCCACTCCTGGGAATGGCGATGGTGGCCTGGGGTGTTTTATTAATGAACAGTGTCACCGGGAGAGTAACTCTGATGTTTTACAGTGCTTTGGAGAGAGAGAGCAATGTGTGTAGGAAGGTGTAGTGTGTATAGGAATCTCAAGGTTATTAGAGCATGCCCTCTATATGGAGAGGACTTACATTATATAGGTGTGATGAGGCAGTGAGACGGTGACGTGAGGAGGAAGACTTCTACTGTTTTAGTAAGTACAGCTATGGTAGGAGATCTCTGTGCCTATCCCGGCGTTTTCTCCCTTGTACTCCTATTTCTTCGAAGAAGGGTCTTGAACTGGACTGAGCTCGTACTTGACTTTGGGCTTGGACCTGGAGTGATCTTGGAGTTGCATTGGAGTGAAGTGAGGAGGGGAGGATGGGCAAGGCATGGACGGCGCCCACTTGAGGCCACATGGGCGCGGTCTCTATTTTGCACTCCCACTTGACTCCTTGGTCGATCCATCTATTCTTGGACTTTTCTCTGGGCTTTCTCAACTTATTTTTATTGGCCTTGGCCCAATAAAATTCTGACTCATCATTTGCCCCCCATGCCCGGGCCTCTGACTTTTTTGAGAGAAAGGGGTCGCGGGCATGTGCTTCGTCTTTATCGGAGTGAGTCGAAATCTTTCTCGTCTTTAGGATTCCAATGTACTGATCGGTATCGAACAGATTTTTTTTTTTTTTGACTCTCTTCCTTCTCTCTTTTTTTTTTTCTTCTCTTGGATTGGTTGTTGGGCGCCTGACCTCTTTCCCCTTTCTCTTTTTTTTTCTTTACTTATTGTCTGTCTTAGCTGTTGGGCGTCGCCCTTATCTCCGTTTCTCTTCCTTTTTTTTTCTTTACTTCTTGTCTGTCTTGGTTGTTGGGCGCCACCCCTCTCTCCCCCTTTCTCTTCTTTTTTTTCTTGCCTGTCATAGTTGTTGGGCGCCGCCCCTTTCTCCCCCCTTTCTCTTTTTTTTTTTGTCTTCTCTTTCTTCTAGTTTTGGTTGTAGGGTGCCACCCCTCTCTCCCCCTTTCTCTTCTTTTTTTTTCTTGCCTTTCTTGGCTTTGGCAGTGTGTTGAGTGCCTGTTGTTTCTCAGACTACATATTCGAACTTTTTTTTTTGGTCTTCTAGAAATTGTTGGAGCAAGTTTCCTCTAGAAGCTTCCTTTCTCTATTTAAGGCCTTCAAAGTCACTGTTCATATTCACCATTTCTCTCTTACTCCCATCATCTCTTCCACTTCTCTCTCTTAAAAAATCATGAAGACTAGGCGTTCAAAAAGTGGAGAAGGCCTCAGCGCCCATGGGGAGCCTGGCCTACGTGACGCCCAAGGGACTGCCACAGGCGGCGCCAAAGGGGCTATCACAGGCGGCGCCAGGGGCCAGGGCAGTTCTCCTTTGGGCTGTGAAGGCTTGGGTACTCCTGGTTCTGGTGTGGCCTCGGTGTTTGGTGAGAGACCCTTTGGGACCATTACCTTTGGTACCATTACCACGGGGTCTGGTGCGAATATGAGGCTTCAAGTAATCCTCTTAGCGTATCAAGAAGGCCCCCAGGCATAGGTGAGCAACGGATTGGATCTTCGAAGAGGTGCCCACGGTGCACTGGCTGGCGCCCCAAGTGGTGGCTCAGGCACAATTTAGTCTCCTCTCCGTGAGTCCATAAACTTGCTGATCGATGATGGGGACGGTTCGGACTCTCAAGGTATGCTCCTAGTACTCTTTTTTTTCTTCTATGGGTACTTTTTTAACAATGGCTTAAATTTGCTTTTCGATGGGTTTTCACTAGACAAGCCGGAGATTACTAAGAATCCTGATGGAGGCCCGGTTACTGATGGAGGCGACTGTTCTAAGGTTGCCTCTATACTTAGCTCCTTTCAATGCGACAAAGATATCACAGAGCTAGTTTCCTTGTACTGCATTCCACCCTCTATACTGTGTCGTCATGCAGAGGCTGATGAGTCAGCTTGCTGCGATTCTCTGGATGAGATTGTTCTCTACGAGGGGATATTAGGGGCGGGCCTGAGGTTCCCAATTCCCAAACCCATATGCCGGGTCGTGGAGCATTTGTCGTTGGTCCCCGGGAAGCTAGCCCCGAATGGGTGGAGAGTGATATTGGCTTTCTTTGCACTATGGAGGCTAGTGCATGATGTTACTGTTCCTCCACCATTTGAGGAGTTCTTGGCCACTTATACACTTCTAGAGAATCTCACTCCCCACCAGGGGTGGTATCGATTTTCACCAAGGTCGGGGAAATTTATTACTGGGCTTACCTCCAATCTTCACGGATGGAAGAAAAAGTTCTTCTCTGTCGGAGGTGAGTGGGCTTCAGAGTCCGATCGTAGCAGGGTGCCTACCCGATGGGATACTGTCCCAAAGGTCAAGTAGGGTAAGAATTTCATCTTTGACCTTTGCTTTGTCTATGTTATACTTTCATGCACTCATTCTTATGGTACGACTGTCTTCTTGCAGCCCTGCCAACCCTAACTCTTGTGCAGGAGAAGTTACTCGAGATGGTTCGTAACAATCCGACTAGGGAGCATTCCGACAATATGGCGTCAGCCGGTTATCCCACGGCTCCCTCGAGGCCAAAGAAGAAAGTTACTTGGCTTCCTTGGCAATTCTTTCAGAAACACTGTATTTTGGAATTCTTGACTTACATTGGTTTTGCAGGTTCTCCACTTGATAGGTCCATTGTGGAAGAGGTCTATGTCTCTAGGACGGTTCATTCTTATCCTTCCTCCAAGAGGGTAAGGACTGGTGCCCCCACTTCAGTTGGTCCTGCAGAGGTAGAGCTTGGAGATGTTCCTCCTCCCTCTCTGACTGATATTCCTTCGCCCCCTAGGGGTGGTTCTGGTGCTACGGAGGCTGAGGCTCCGACGCTGCGTTTCACTGGGACGGAGGGTCCGTCTAGGTGTCCTTCTCGGGGTGGCGCCCGAGCATCCATGCTATATGACGTGGAGGTGGCAAAGGAGAGATTATGTGCCTTCATAACCAGTGTTGAAGTCCAAGAGATTGCTTCTCGAGGTCTAGAGGGTGCGATTAACGCAACTGTAGAAAGCTTTGTCGTGGTACGTCTTACACCCCTACTTTGTATGTGACTTTTTTTGTCATAAGTTCTTCACCCTCTTTTCATCTACTGCATCCTCTCGTGAACATTGGAGATGCGGTCCGTGGTCAGGTGATGGAGAGGCAGGCTCGTGAGGCTGCGGAAGAGCAACTTCGGCTTGAGCGGCAGGCGCGAGAGGATGCAGTAGAGCTAGCTCAACAGGCACGAGAGGATGTCGAGAAGCAGTTAGAGCTCGAGCAGCAGACACGAGAGAGTGCTACTAAGCGGTTGAGACTGTCAGAGGAGAAGGTAGCCCGACTTGAGGCTGACCTTCGGGTATCAGTTGAGAGAACTACCAGGGCAGAAGCTCAAAGGGATGCTGCAGAGAGGGCCAGGGTCGTCGTCTTCGTTGACGGCTACGATGAGCTCAGAAGAAAGGTCTCGACAGCACTTCCTAGCTACGACTTCTCTGGCTTCAAGCCTTTCGAGGCTCTTGAGTCCGACGATGAAGGCGATTATGTGAGTAGAGGCAGTGAGAGTCCATAAGGGTGTGGCACCTTGTATCTTTTGTTTTTCAGACCATGTTTGATTCTTTTGTAAAAGCTTCTAGACTTTGAAAATATCACTTTTGAGTGACTCTTTTGTAAAAGCTTCTAGACTTTGAATGAAATACCACTTTTGAGAGAATATTGAGAAGTTTTATTTCATAATCCAAAGTGGATATTCAAAGAAAATCTACTAACATTAAAAAATTGACTAAGATAAAAAAAGGGAAAACAGTCTGCTGGACACTGACTCATGACTCACTGCCCCCAGCTATTGGTAGTATTTCTTCATATGCTTTGCATTCCATGGATGGGTCAGGGTTTTTCCTTCAAAATTCTGGAGTTTATAGGTGCCTGGTCTTACCACCTCTGTGACCGTGTAGGGTCCTTCCCAGTTGGGTCCTAGCTTTCCTTCCCTGGAGTCCTTAGTAGACAGGATGACCTTTTTTAGGAACAGGTCCCCAGGTAAGAAGAAGCAAGGCTTCACCCTCAAGTTGTAGAACTTGGTCATGCAGCGTTTGTACTCTGCATTCCTGAGCATGACTATTTTCCTCTCCTCCTCTACCAAGTCGAGGTTGATGCGGAGACCTTCTTTGTTAGTAGTGGGGTCATGGTGCTGGACCCTAAGGGAGTATACCCTTATTTCAATGGGTATCACTGTCTCTGTCCCGTAGGATAGTAAGAACGGGGTCTCGCCCGTAGGACCTCTGGGTGTCATTCAATAGGCCCACAACACTCCTGGGAGTTCGTCAACCCACCTCCCTTTTGCAGCTTCAAGTCTGGCTTTCAAGTTACGGAGTATGGTCCTGACAATGACCTCTGTCTGTCCGTTTGCCTGTGGGCGGGCAGGGCTAGAGTGGGGCTGCTTGATTTGGAGGTCCGCACAGAAACTGTTGAGGAGCCTGTTATCAAACTGCTTGACATTGTCGCTTACAATGGTGTGTGGTATTCCAAATCGACAGACTAGGTTCCTCCATATGAAATCCTTTATCTTCTGGTCTGTGATTGTGGCTAAGGCCTCGGCTTCTGGCTTGCATTGGCCTCGACTTACTGGGAGGGGACCCAAGATGTCGATCCCCCACATGGAGAAAGGTCATGGACTCTAGATGGTGGTGAGCTCCTCGAGTGGTTGTCTGGACACAGTCGCGAAGCGCTGGCATTTGTCACACTTCCTGACAAAGTCTATAGAATCTCTGATCATGGTGGGCCAATAGAATCCCTGTCTTACTACTTTATGGGCTAATGCACGTCCTCCTGAGTGATTTTCACATACTCCCTCATGTATCTCTCTCATGGCATAGTCAGCTTCTTCGGGGGTGAGACAACGGAGTAGTGGGAGAGAATGACTTTGCTTATAGAGGATGTTTTGTAGGATAACATACCTGGATGATCTTATCCTCAACTTTCTGGCTTCCATTGGGCTGTCTGGGAGAGTGCCCTCCTCTAGATAAGCTCGAATGAGAGTCATCCAGTTTGACTCCGAAGATGTGCAGTGGAAATCACCCTCCCGAGTCTTAAAGGTGCTAGGCTCATACTAGTGACCTGTCAGCGTTGGGCCTATAAGTAGATTGGCAGAGGCAAACTTGGTGAGAGTTCGAACCGTCCCCATCATCGATCAGCCGCTTCCTGGACTCACAGAGAGGAGACTGAATTGTGCATGAGCCGCCACCTAGGGCGCCACCCAGTGCACCATGGGCACCTCTTGAAATGCCTGTGGCACTACCCAGTCTATGACAGACGCCCTCTGCCTCCTTCGAAGATCCACTCCGTTGCTCACCTACGCTTGGGGGCCTTCTTGATACGCCAGGAGGATTACTCGAAGCCCTCATATTCGCACCAGACCCCGTGGTAATGCTACCAAAGGTAATGGTCCCAAAGGGCTCACCAAACACCGAGGCCACACCAGAACCAGGAGTACCCAAGCCTCCGCAGCCCAAAGGAGAACTGCCCTTGGCCCCTGGCGCCGCTTGTGACAGCCCCTTGGGCGCTGCCCGTCTCAGCGCCTTGGGCGCCGCCTGCAGCCTCATGGGCGCCGCCTGTGGCAGCCCCTTGGGCGTCGCCTAGGCCAGGCTCCCCATGGGTGATGAGGCCTTCTCCACTTTTTGAACGCCTAGTCTTCATGATATTTTAAGAGAGAAAAGTGGAAGAGAAGATGGGAGTAAGAGAGAAATGGTGAATATGAACAGTGACTTGAAGGCCTTAAATATAGAAAGGAAGCTTCATGAGGAAGCTTACCTTAGCTTCTTGGAGAAGCTTGATGAATAGCTTCTTGAGGAAGCTTGCTCCAACAATTTCTAGAAGACCAAAAAAAAAGTTTGAATATGCAGTCTGAGAAACCACAAGCGGCTTGTGCAGTCTAAGAAGCAACAGGCGCCCAGCACACTGCCAAAGCCAAGACAGGCAAGAAAAAAAAAAAGAAGAGAAAGGGGAGAGAGGGGCGGTGCCCAACCGCCAAGACAGACAAGAAGTAAAGAAAAAAAAAAGAAGAGTGAGGGGGAGAGATGGGCGGTGCCCAACAGCTATGACAGGCAAGAAAAAAAAAGAAGAGAAAGGGGGAGAGAGGGACGGCGCCCAACAGCCAAGACAGACAAGTAAAGAAAAAAAAAAGAAGAGAAAGGGGGAGAGAGGGGCGGCGCCCAACAGCCAAGACAGACAAGAAGTAAAGGAAAAAAAAAAGAGAAGAGAAAGGGAGAGAGGGGTGGCGCCCAGCAGCCAAGAATGACAAGAAGTAAAGAAAAAAAAAAGAGAAAGGGGAGAGAGGTCAGGCGCCCAACAACCAATCCAAGAGAAGAAGAAAAAAAAATAAGAAAAGTTAACAAAAGTGGGCAGCGCCCAATCAGCCTAAAAAAAAAGAGAAGGAAGAGAGGCAAAAAAAAAACAGTACAGCAGAGTCCTGAAGACGAGGAAGATTTTGACTCACTTCGATGAAGACGAAGCACATGCCTGCGACTCATTCCTTTCGAAAAAGTTAGAGGCTCAGGGCATAGGGCGCAAAAGACGAGTTCGAATTTTACTGGGCCAAGCCCAATAAAAATAAGCCGAGAAAGCCCAAACAAAAGTCCAAGAACAGATGGATCGACCAATGAGTCAAGTGGGCGCCGTCCATGCCTTGCCCATCCTCCCCTCTTCATTTCACTCCAATGCAAGTCCAAGATCACTCCGGGTCCAAGCCCAAAGTCAAGTACGAGCTCAGTCCAGTTCAAAACCCTCCTCCGATGAAATAGGAGCATGAGGGAGGAAACGCCAGGATAGGCACGGAGATCTCCTACCATAGTTGTACTTACTAAAACAGTAGAAGTCTTCCTCCTCACGTCATCACCTCACCGCCTCATCACACCTATATAATGTAAGTTCTCTCCATATAGAGGGCATGCTCTCATAACCTTGAGATCCCTACACACACTACACTTTCCTACACACATTGTTCTCTCTCTCTCCAAAGCACTGTAAAACATTGGAGTTACTCTCCCAATGACACTGTTCATTAATCAAACACCCCAGGCCACCGTCGCCGTTCCCAGGAGTGGAGTAGGTCACCCGCACCGAACCACTATAAACTTCTGTGTTTTCTCCTTATTTACTGCTTTAATCATTAATTGTCATTGATTGCCTGTTATTGCTCACTAATTGCACCCGTTCGTATACTTGACTGTTGATCTTGCGCGAAGACAATTTTGTGCATCATCATCATTAATATTATAAACGTAACCCCTATGGTTTTGGACAAAACTCGAACTATAAGTTAATGGTTAAAGTTCAAAATCAACATTTTTAGCAAAATTAAGTGTTAAAATAACTTTTATCGCACTATACATTTTATGATTCTTATTTTTCTCTAAACTATACATTTTCATTAGTAATGCAACACGAACAATCGTGTAGTTATGCAGTGAAGTTGGGTTTTAATATATCAAATTCTCTTCACATTCGTCATCATTGTTGCCTTTTCCAGATTCATTTATTACTATATCAATTTTCTCTCTTGACAAAACATGAAAAATGTTTTTTGATGGTTCAACTGTCTTACATCATTTTGCACATCGGCTTCTTGGTAGCTGTTGTGTTTCTTATATTCTTCCTAAATAGGGAAACTATAGATTACCTACTAGTGGTTTGAACTAGTAAAGCGTTACCTCCCCATATCATTAATATCATAAACGTAACCCCAATGGTTTTAGACAAAACTCGATCCATAACTTAATGGTTAAAGTTCAAAATCAACGTTTTCAGCGAAATTAGATGTTAAAATAAATTTTATCGCATTATACATTTTATGTTTCTCTAAAATAAATCAATCCTTTAATCTCCTCTTCCTTTTTTTGCATAAAACATATTTTCAAAATTGTATAAAAATTTCACAAAGAAAAATAATTAGAAAATTAAAAACCTATGAAAGGTGTTACTATTTTTTTTGTACTAAATTGCTGAACTTGCACTTTGGTTCCCAACGATGGGGTCATGCATGGGTTTTTGAAGGACAAGGAGGTTTAGTGTTATTGAATGAAACCATGGAGACCTAATGTATAATTTTCCATCTCTAAATTAAGCAGAACCATCGAGCAAACATGGTCTTCAACCTTGCTTAGCAACTTCTACAGTTTACTCATGTTAACTCAAATTCTTTTTCAGAATGAGAAGAAATTAGTTCTAGTGGTGGACGTCGAAGAAACGACAGAGCCAGCACCTCGTAAAGAAGACAAGCTTCGAGAGCCACCAGAGAAAAATGCAGCAGCTGCTACAAAATGGGTTAAGTCTTCTATCAATGGACACTAGAAAACTTAGTTTCAAAGGCTTCTATTAATGGGTACTAGGAAGCTAAGTTTCTATGTTTTGGAAAGAATTTCTAAGTCAGCTGTCTGAATGTGAGGAATGCACTTGGATTGCCCAATTCTAATGTTTTTTGATTAGTAATGCAACACGAATAATCATGCAGTTATGGAGTGAAACTAGGATTTGATATATCAAATTCTCTTCACATTCGTCATCATTGTTGCCTTTTCCAGATTCATTTATTACTATATCAATTTTCTCTCCTGACAAAACATAAAAAGGTTTTTTACTGGTTCAGCAGTCTTACATCATTTTGCACATCGGCTCCTTGGTTGCAGCTTTGTTTCTTATATTGTTTCTAAATAGAGAAGCTATAGATTACCTACCAGTGGCTTGAACCAGTAACGCGTTACCTCCCCATATCATTAAATATAATAAATGTAACCCCTATGGTTTTGGACAAAACTCAAACCGTAAGTTAATGGTTAAAGTTCAAAATCAACATTTTTAGCGAAATTAAGTGTTAAAATAACTTTTATCGCATTATACATTTTATGTTTCTTACTTTTCTCTAAAATAAACCAATCATTTTATCTTCTCTTTCTTTTTATGCATAAAACATCTTTTTTAATTTGTATAGAAATTTCACGAAGAAAAACAATTAAAAAATTAAAAATCCGGTGAACGGTATAATTGTCTTTTTTGTACTAAATTGCTAAACTTCCACGTTGGTTCCCAACCATAGGGTCATGTATGGGTTTTTTAAGCACAATGCGGTTCAGTGTTTTTAAATGAAACCATGGAGACCTAATGTATAATTTGCCATTTCTAAATTAAGTTGAACCAACGAGCAAACATGGCCTTCAACCTTGCTTAGCAACTTCTACAGTTTACTCATGCTAACTCAAATTCTTTTTCAGACTGAGAAGAAAACAGTTGCAGCGGTGGAGGTCAAAGAAATGACAGAGCCAACAACTGGTAAAGAGGACAAGCTTCGGGAGCCACTAGAGAAAAAAATGGGTAAGTCTTCTATCAATGGACACTAAGAAACTTAGTTTCAAAGGCTTCTATTAATGGGTACTAGGAAGCTAAGTTTTTATGTTTTGGAAAGAATTTCTAAGTCAGCTGTCAGAATGTGAGAAATGCACTTGGATTGCCCAGTTCTGATGTTTTTTGATTAGTAATGCAACACGAACAATCCTGCATTTATGCAGTGAAACTGGGTTTTAATATATCAAATTCTCTTCACATTCGTCATCATTGTTGCCTTTTCCAAATTCATTTATTACTATATCAATTTTCTCTCCTAACAAAACATGGAAAGGTGTTTTGATGGTTCAGCTGTCTTACATCATTTTGCACATCTGCTTCTTGGTAGCAGTTGTGTTTCTAATATTGTTCCTAAATAGGGAAACAATGGATTATCTACCAGTTGTTTGAACCAGTAAAGTGTTACCTCCCCATATCATTAATATTATAAACGTAACCCCAATGATTTTGGACAAAACTTGAACCATAATTTAATGGTTAAAGTTCGAAATCAACGTTTTTTGCGAAATTAGATGTTAAAATAACTTTTATCGCATTATACATTTTATGTTTCTTAGGTTTCTCTAAAATAATACAATCCTTTTATTTTCTCTTTGTTTTTTTGTGTAAAACATATTTTTAAATTTGTATAAAAATTTCACAAAGAAAAACCATTAAAAATCTGATGAATATTACTGTCTTTTTTGTACTAAATTGCTGAACTTCCACTTTGGTTCCCAACGATGGGGTCATGTATGGGTTTTTGAAGCACAAGGAGGTTCAATGTTATTGGATGAAACCATGGAGACCTAATGTATAATTTGCCATTTCTAAATTAAGCAGAACCATCGAGTAAACATGGTCTTCAACCTTGCTTAGCAACTTCTACAGTTTAATCATGCTAACTCAAATTCTTATTCACACTGAGAAAAAAGCAGTTGCAGTGGTGGAGGTCGAAGAAATGACAGAGCCAGCAGCTCGTAAAGAGGACAAGCTTCCGAAGCCACCAAACAAAAATGCAGCAGCAGCAGCTGCAAAATGAGTAAGTCTTCTACCATTGGGCACTAGGAAACTTAGTTTTAAAGGCTTCTGTTAATGGGTACTAGGAAGCTAAGTTTCTATGTTTTGGAAAGAATTTCTAAGTCAATTGTTTGAACGTGAGGAATGCACTTGGATTTCGCAGTTCTAATGTTTTTTGATTAGTAATGCAACACGAACATTCGTGCAGTTATGGAGTGAAACTGGGTTTTGATATATCAAATTCTCTTCACATTCGTCATCAGTGCTGCCTTTTCCAGATTCATTTATTACTCTATCAATTTTCTCTCCCAACAAAACATGATAAGGTTTTTTGTTGGTTCAGCTGTCTTACATCATTTTGCACATCGGGTTCTTGGTAGGATTTTCGTTTCTCATATTGTTTCTAAATAGGGAAGCTATAGATTACCTACCAGTGGTTTGAACCAGTAACGCATTACCTCCCCATATGATTAATATTATAAACGTAACCGCTATGGTTTTGGACAAAAGTCAAACCGTAAGTTAATGGTTAAAGTTCAAAATCAACATTTTTAGCAAAATTAAGTGTTACAATAACTTTTATCGCACTATACATTTTATGTTTCTTTTTTTTCTCTAAACTAAACCAATCCTTTTATCTTCTCTTCCTTTTTCTGCGCAAAACATATTTTTAAATTTGTATTAAAATTCACAAAGAAAAATAATTAAAAACCCGGTGAAGGGTATTACTATCTTTTTTGTACTAAATTTCTAAACTTCCACATTGGTTCCCTACCACAAGGTCATGTATTGGTTTTTGAAGCGCAATGAGATTCAGTGTTATTGAATGAAACCATGAAGACCTAATGTATAATTTGCCATTTCTAAATTAAGCAGAACCATCGAGCAAACATGGTCTTCAACCTTGCTTAGCAACTTCTACAATTTACTCTTGCTAACTCAAATCTTTTTCAAACCGAGAAGAAAGCAGTTGCAATGGTAAACGTCGAAGAAATGACAGAGCGAACCTCATAAAGAAGACAAGCTTCAGAAGCCACCATAGAAAAATGCAGCAGCCGCTACAAAATGGGTAAGCCTTCTATCAATGGACACTAGAAAACTTAGTTTCAAAGACTTCTATTAATGGGTACTAGGAAGCTAAGTTTCTATGTTTTGGAAAGAATTTTTAAGTCAACTGTCTGAATGTGAGGAATGCACTTGGATTGCGCAGTTCTGATGTTTTTTGATTAGTAATGCAACACGAACAATCGTGCAGTTATGGAGTGAAACTGGGTTTTGATATATCAAATTCTCTTTACATTCGTCATCATTGTTGCCTTTTCCATATTCATTTATTACTATATCAATTTTCTCTCCTGACAAAACATGAAAAGGTTTTTTGATGATTCAGCTGTCTTACATCATTTTGCACATCGCTTGAACCAGTAACGCGTTACCTCCACATATCATTAAATATTATAAATATAACCCCTATGGTTTTGGACAAAACTCAAACTGTAAGTTGATGGTTAAAGTTCAAAATCAACATTTTTAGCGAAATTAAGTGGTAGAATAACTTTTATCGCATTATACATTTTATGTTTCTTATTTTTCTCTAAAAGAAATCAATCCTTTTATCTTCTCTTTCCTTTTATGCATAAAACATCTTTTTAAATTTGTATAAAAATTTCACAAAGAAAAACAATTGAAAACTTAAAAACCCAATGAACGGTATTACTGTCTTTTTTGTACTAAATTGGTAAACTTCCACGTTGGTTCCCAACCATAGGGTCATGTATTTTTAAGCACAATGTGGTTCAGTGTTTTTAAATGAAACCATGGAGACCTAATGTATAATTTGCCATTTCTAAATTAAGTAGAACCATCGAGCAAACATGGTCTTCAACCTTGCTTAGCAACTTCTACAGTTTACTCATGCTAACTCAAATTCTTTTTCAGACTGAGAGGAAAGCAGTTGTAGCGGTGGAGGTCAAAGAAATGATAGAGCTAGCAGCTTGTAAAGAGGACAAGCTTCGGGAGCCACCAGAGAAAAATGCAGCAGCAGCTGCAAAATGGGTAAGTCTTTTATCAATGGACACTAGGAAACTTAGTTTCAAAGGCTTCTATTAATGGGTACTAGGAAGCTAAGTTTTTATGTTTTGGAAAGAATTTCTAAGTCAGCTGTCTGAATGTGAGAAATGCACTTGGATTGCCCAGTTCTGATGTTTTTTGATTAGTAATGCAACATGAACAATTGTGCAGTTATGCAATGAAATTGAATTTTAATATATCATATTTTCTTCACATTCGTCGTCATTGTTGCCTTTTCCAGGTTCATTTATTACTATATCAATTTTCTCCCCTGACAAAACATGAAATGGTTTTTTGATGGTTCAACTATCTTACATCATTTTGCACATCGGGTTCTTGGTAGCCGCTTTGTTTCTTATATTGTTCAAAAATAGGAAACTATAGATTACCTACCAATGGTTTGAACCTGTAAAACGTTACCTCCCCATATCATTAATATTATAAACGTAACCCCAATGATTTTGGACAAAACTCGAACCGTAAGTTAATGGTTAATGTTCAAAATCATGTTTTTAGCGAAATTAGATGTTAAAATAACTTTTATTGCATTATACATTTTATGTTTCTTATTTTTCTCTTACATAAACCAATCCTTTTATCTTCTCTTCCTTTTTGTGCATAAAACATATTTTTAAATTTGTATAAAAATTTTACAAAGAAAAATAATTAAAAAAATTAAAAACCTGGTGAACGGTATTACTGTATTTTTTGTACTAAATTGTTGGACTTCCACTTTGGTTCCCAACCATAGGGTCATGTACGGGTTTTTGAAGCACAAGGAGGTTCAGTGTTATTGAATGAAACCATGGAGACCTAATGTATAATTTGTCATTTCTAAATTAAGCAGAACCATTGAACAAACATGGTCTTCGACCTTACTTAGTAACTTCTACAGTTTACTCATGCTAATCAAATTCTTTTTCAGACTGAGAAGAAAGCAGTTGCAGCGATGGAGGTCGAAGAAATTACCGAGTATCTCGTAAAGAGGACAAGCTTCGGGAGCCACCAAAGAAAAATGCAGCAACAACTGCAAAATGGGTAAGTCTTCTATCAATGGACACTAGGAAACTTAGTTTCAAAGGCTTCGATTGATGGGTACTAGGAAGCTAAGTTTCTTTGTTTTGGAAAGAATTTCTAAGTCAGCTATCTGAATGTGAGGAATGCACTTGGATTGCCTAGTTCTTATGTTTTTTGATTAGTAATGCAACATGAACAATCGTGCAGTTATGCATTGAAACTGGGTTTTAATATATCAAATTATCTTCACATTCGTCATCATTGTTGCCTTTTCCAGATTCATTTATTACTATATCAATGTTCTCTCCTGACAAAACATGAAAAGGTTTTTTGATGGTTCAGTTGTCTTACATCATTTTGCACATCGGCTCCTTGGTAGCAGCTTTGTTTCTTATATTGTTTCTAAAAAGGGAAGCTATAGATTACCTCCCCATATCGTTAATATTATAAACGTAACCCCTATGGTTTTGGACAAAACTCGAACCATAAGTTAATGGTTAAAGTCCAAAATCAACATTTTTAGCCAAATTAGGTTTTAAAATAACTTTTATTGTATTATACATTTTATGTTTCTTATTTTTCTCTAAAAAATAAATCAATCTTTTTATCTTCTCTTCCATTTTATGCATAAAACATGTTTTAAATTTGTGTGAAAAATTCACAAATAAAAACAATTAAAAAATTAAAGGTGAACGGTATTACTATCTTTTTTGTACTAAATTGCTGAACTCCCAGGTTGGTTCCTAACCATAGGGTCATGTATGGGGTTTTTGAAGCACAAGGAGGTTCAGTGTTACTGAATGAAACCGTGGAGACCTAATGTATAATTTGCCACTTCTAAATTAAGCATAACCAATGAGCAAACATGGTCATCAACCATGCTTAGCTACTTCTATAATTTAATCATGCTAACTCAAATCTTTTTCAGGCTGAGAAGAAAAGCAGCTGCGGTGGTGGAGGTACAAGAAATGACAGAGCCAGCCGCTTGCAAAGAGGACAAGCTTCCAGAGCCACCTGCTCTGAAGAATGTTCAGAAAGAGTGGACTTGTGCTGTATGCCAGGTGACAACCACATGTGAAGCAAACTTGAACAGCCATCTTCAAGGGCAGAAACATAGGGCAACGTTGGATGGGCTCAAAGCTAGTAAGCAGGCAGCCAAAAACACGGGTTCTTCATGTTTGACACCAAACAAATCAGATCAAGCCAAAAAAGGAGGCAATCAAGTGTGTATCTGGGGATACGCCAAACAAATATAAGACTGCAGAACAAGAGGTAAAAGTGCCGGTGAATAGCAGCAACAGTGAGCAATTCAAGCAGAGAAATACTAATACTAGTAATGCTGGGATGAAGCTGTCTAAACGGGGGTGCAGTATCTGTGATGTAAGGTGCCCCGGAGAGATTGACATGGCAGCTCACCTAAATGGAAGTAAACACTTGTCCCGGATTAAAAAGATCTTCGATCTTTGTGGTGGCGAACAAGTGTGGGAGTGTGGTATCTGTAATGTAAGGTTTTCCGCAGAGAGTGTCATGGTTGGTCACCTTAATGGAAAGATGCACTTGTCCCGGGTTGAACAGATGCTCAATCCAATAGGTGGCCAACCGGCGTTCTGCAGTATCTGTAATGTAAGGTGTTAGGGGAGATTGACTTGGCTGCTCACCTTAATGGAGGATAGCACTTGTCCCGGATTCAAGAGATGATCAATCCTGGTGGTGGCCAATCAGGATGGGATTACGGTGGTGGCTCATTAGGATGGGATTACGGTGGTGGCTCATCAGGATGGGAGGCTCGGTAGTATATCACTAATGCCTAAATTTCTGTTGTTTTACAAGTTGGAATGAAAATGGAAAGATTTTTGGATGGATGATGTGCATGACCTAGTGGTGCATTGTAAGCTTTGATATTCACAAGTGAATCCTGAATTTAGTTTTTTTTATAGATAAACTGTCTAAAGATGGAGATATTGGGCTATTTAGAATTAACTTTTTTAGATGAAAAGCTACGATTTAAAAAGTTTCACAAAAAAAAACAGGGCAAGTCTCAACCTTATAAAAGTTACATATTAATTATAAAATAAACAATACAATCATAAAATATAATCTAAATTATCTTCCAACGAGTATTTTATTGGGCTAAAATGGGGACTAATGGGCTTCTTAACGGGTCAACCCGTCAAGCCCCCAATCCTAAAAAACACAGCCCAGACCCTACCCGCTGGGCTAACAGGCTACCCAAGCCCTGCCCCGTGTATGGGCCAGGCAGTGGACGACCCATTAGGCTTTGGACTTTTTGGTGAGGCTTAGCCTGGATACAGAGGAAACAATGCCTTTTTTTTTTTTTTTTGGTTGCCAACCCCAAATCTCAGGTCAAGTGGCTCAGTTATATCACCTACAACCTCAACAGGGAAAGGTGCATACGTTGCAAGTATTTGTTCATGCACCTGACTCTCAAAAATAAAAAAAATGTGCACATGCCCGCGCGTGCGCACACCCACTCTCATGCAAGCGCGCACACAAAAAACAAGCAACTTGATGTAGAACAGGTTGCAAGAGATTAAAATAGAATATGGAGTCAGAGTGGAGTGAAATAGTGCTATTTGAGAATGCTTTCCAATGAATCCAGGATTGCGCGATTGTTGTTTCCTGTTACCCATGTCATACACACACAGAGTTGGGAGGTGAAAAAGGAATTTGCGGGGTGGGGTGGGGGTGGTTTGTATTCAAGCCTTGCTCTTCCTCCAACAGATAAATAAAGCTTAACACAATCCTCCCCAAAGCAATTGGTATTTACATTCAACTCTACGATTTTTCCAGGCCTCGTTAAAGTGCATAAATAATTTACACAAAAAGGAGAACTGACATGAGCCTAGCTAGTTCTTAAGGATCAACCATCTTAAACTAAAATGACTAATTTAGGCTTGAAGCACCCATAACAACGACACCAGTGAATCGATCCACAGAACTCAAACGGCCAGATCATTTATCAAGGCCACATAATGATTGCAAAAGGGCTTTGAGCATTCCCATCCCACAAGTTGCAAAAGTTGAAAATCACAACATTTGAGTAAGCAACATATTAAATCTCGGGCTGCCTATTTCTGGATTTGATGATTCAAGGGATGATATCTTCTGTCAGCAACATTCGAAAGGGATGACTGGGACTATGTAGTCATGCCAACTTAAAACATGTTCAAATCTAGTACGTTGGCTGTGCAGTTAGTGACTTCGACAGGCTTGATTTCGGCTCTAGAGTAAGCTTCCCAGCATGTTAAAGGCCGTGTGTAAACTTCTGCAGTGAAACCTTCAATCTACCATCCCTGAAAAATAAAGAACATGTGTTCTGAGCAAAATCTCACTTCAATGAAAAAGAAAGCTCAGGTGCTTAAGAAATACTGCCCAAGCATGAACAAGTTGCCTGGTAGAGGGTGGGGTGGGGTGGGTGGGCATAATAAAGAGAACTGAATCGGATGGGAAACCAGAGGACCTTGCTATTCAGAGTCTCCTTAAAATCATATAAAAGATATATTTCTAGGTATTTTTGGTCCACTCTGATCCATCAATTGCTGTTATCGCGGCCGACATGCCATTGCTACTTGGAAAATCTTTTGATTGTAGTGCCATGAAAACACCATCACTACTGGCGAACTCCTTCGATTGTGACACCAGGAATCCTGCATCACTACTTGGGAGTTCCTTCGAATGTAATGCCAGGCAAGTTTCATCACTACTTGGGAAATCCTTCAGTTGCAGTTCTGGGGATACTTCACCGCAATCAGAAAAATCCTTCCATTGCTGAGTCACTGTTTTAATCTGCGTGTAAAAATGAACTCCAGCCTTGCCTACAATGCAAAACAACTGAGTTGTAACTTCAGAAATAAACTGTAGCGAGTCTACTTAATGCCACTGATTGTAGGGCAAGCAGAATGTCATAGAATGTTTTACCATAGAAATTCAGATCTCCAGCAAACGACGCCTTAGAGCCGGAGAATGAGACAAAAGGCAGGGGCGCTGGAACAGGAACATTTATGCCAACCTGAGTTAGACCCAGTTCATATCATCAGAGCTCTGCATAAAAATTGTAAGCAAACGTAGATAATCTTGCTGCATAATTCAAAAAAACTGCAGGTGAGCACTGGTTACATGAACAAACAACCATATCTTTTGATGGAACTACCTCCATTCTGCCAATTAGATGAACATCAAATGGTATAACCCTAAGTGGTCATAATATTGGCCCAAATTTCCTAAAAGTTGTGAAGAGAAACCAAACAGTTTGGGTTAAACAAGCCTCTAAGGATCTGCTGTTGCACTTCTCAAAACATTTGTGAAACATGCTAAAAGGCCTGTTATACCTGCCCAGCCTCTATCTCAGTCTGGAATTTCCTTGCAGCCGCACCAGATGAAGTAAATATAGAAGCCCCATTGCAATATCTGCTCCACGAGAGCAACTTAAACACAAACAAAAACTACAATGCTTAAAGCAATTCTGGCATTCATTGAGATTTAAAGGAGGTATTCGGAAGGTACTTATGTCTGTTAACAATGCCGATGGCCTCATCTAAGCTATCAGCCTGAACATAAAAGGGCACAGAGAAAACAATTTGTTAGCAAATTTCTCAACTTCAAAACAAGCAACATCATTATAAGAAAGCAGGGAAACTTATAGACCAACCTGCATACAAAGAAGAACTGGTCCAAAAATTTCCTCCTGATACACAACCAAGAGTAGCCATTGTCAAGATTCAAGCTTCTACTTCCACTGTATGTAATGAAATATCCAAAGTCCACTCTGAGTAATGAAATAAGATACCTTGCAACAGTCCATGTTGTCAGTGACATCAGATAAGATGGTGGGACCAATAAAGTTGCCCAGTTCGTATTGTGGAACCTATTTGTTATCCACAGTAAGTAAAGCTGAAGTATACTGGCTTCGACACTTCTAAAAAACAAAGTAAAACTGCTACTATAGGTAGGATTTCTTACAAGTCTACAAACTGTTAAAACCACAATATTAAACTGATAGAATGCAATACCATTTCAAGGGCCAAAAGTTTGCCCTGGTAATCTGTTACACTATTATCATTGACATTTACCCACACAAACTGCGATCCTTGCAATGCAGGCAACAGGTTGTATCAGTATTACTATTAAAATTAAGGGCAAAATCCAATTTACCCGCTTGTGGTTTGGCCGTTTTGCACATTACCTCCTCGTGGTTCAAAATTAAGCACATAACCCCCTTGTAATTTTGGACCAAAATGCACAACTGACACCATTAACGGTAGTGGCAAAAAGACCACCTTGCCCTTTTTAAAATTTGCATGAACTTCGCAAACACATTTTCTCCAACTCCATTGCATCTTCACCTACTGTGCACCACCAGTGAATCACTAGTCATTGGCCATCACCACTAAATCACAAGTACTCACTAAACCCACCATAACCCATCAATAGCTAGTAGCTCACGACAATTCACAATTTTCTTCCCAAAATTGTCGACGTCTCTACCACGATAGCAAGCTTCTGGTAACAAATATGAACCACAACAACCCCCAATTTTTGTTTCCCAACGTCTCAAGCCAATTTTTCACTATAAATTGAAATTAATCCAACATGGAATCTAGAAGACAAATTTTTAAAAATATAGTGAAGTGCAAATTTTTAAAAAATTAGTAGAACAAAAAAGAGGCAAAAAATTCATAGGAGATGTGTTGGAAGTGAAGATTTTCACGGCGATCCACTTCATTGTTGGAAGGGTAGAGGGGTTGGGTCGCCGAATGATGGGGGTTTTAGTCATATGTGAGGGAAAACTGGTGGGAGGATTGTCAATTGGTGATGCAGGGGTTAGAAGGGCTATTAGCGGGGAGGGGGACAGAGGTGGGATTTTGTTTTTCCTATATCTGCTTTTTTTTTCTAACAGAAAAATATTGAAGATAGAAAATGTCTTTTTGAAAAATCACAAGGGTCTATTTGGACCTTTAGGTTGAACTTTGACATGGACTTAAATTTTTTACATCCATACATGCAAATCTAGAGCGTGTTATAACTTCTGTCAATTTTGATGGAAATAGTAACAATAGTATTTTAGTCCAAAAACACAAGGGAGCTATGTGCTGATTTTTGAACCACAAGGAGGTGACGTGAAAAATGAACAAACTACGAGGGGGTAAATTGGATTTTGCCCTAAAATTAATCTACTCAACAAAACCAGGAAGAAAATTTCTTGTCCATGATGCGTTTTTCACAATCTAGGTGTGTTGACAGGGTTCAAGAGCCACAAGTTAACGATTTTTTTTATAAGAAACAGTCATTTTATTGATGAAAAAGTAGTACAATAGAGGGTGAAAAGAGTGTGGACAAGATGTCCAAACTTCGCATTAAACAGACAGAGAAACCAGTACATATGAGACTTAAGCTAAGACTAGGCATAACTATAAATCACAAACATCTCTCCATCCTGCTAAAATAAAACAAAGAGGAATTTCCTTAAAATCCTAGTGATCGAAGCCCGAAAAGACGTGTAGCCATGAAGCTTACACATCACAAAAAGAATCTGGTACATCGGATTCACTTACACTTGAGAATCATAGTCATAGGTCAGAAGCAAGCTTAATGGTCCAAAATTGTCTAAAGTTTGGAAGAATATACAGAAAGAATATAAAGCAACTATCTCTAGTGTAATGCGTGCATAAAGAAAAGGAAAAACCAAAAAGTGTAACATACTCTGTATGCCGGAACATTTCATATATACGATGGGGTACCATTAATAATGAAAATGCTAAACCATCAAAGATACAAACATATACCACAATCTGTCTTCCATCAAGAATTAGTCTGGCACCACTGTCAACAGTCATTTGGATCAATCTGCATATCCGTTCCTTCACCTATAGACACCAAAGAATGTAAAAGCAATACAAAATTATAAGGAACAGTGAAACAGAAACACTAGCTCTAGAAACAGATAAAGGGATCAGAAAGCTGCTTCTCATTGACCCACCACTACTATATTGGTTTTTGAATTAATCATAGACCCTACATAACGATTGCCTAACAATTTCATAATAATACAGAATTTCATGAATTTTTCACGGTGATATTAAAACATAATGCACTAAAATCTAGCACCTTCCTTCAACATTAATGGCCCATGAATATTGACGCCTAATAAGAATTATGTGTCACCTGTTTGCTAATCACTGGACCAAGGTCTGCATCGGGTTCAGTTCCAGCAGTTATTTTTAATGCTTTTGCACGCTCCACTAGTTTATCTTCCCTGGATTGGGTCATGAAGAACCCTTGTTAGACTGATGAATCTAACGTCCATTGAACATAATTCCAAGAAACCCACAGTTCATTTAGTTAATTCAACCAACAACAACAAACCAATCATAATGGAAAAGGATATAAAGAAAAAATACTTCTCTATATGAAGACAAACATCAATCCAGCACACAGGAACTTTAAATGACATGTTCCCTCACTATTACGGGGATCTCTTTTTAGAAAATCGATGCTGCCTATGATGTGTGGGCAATCCTCGGGGAACCACGTTCTTGTTCAATACCATGCTGTTTAACACTCGTTACAACTCTTCTAGAAACATGTTAGACATGACCAACTCACTAACATATCCCAGGGTTTTGGAAAGAAATTGTGTGTCATGCCCATGGCTAAAACAAGTCAAGCATACAACTAATTGCTATTCAATATAAAGAAAAATATAGTTGTAAGGAACAAGAGATATTCAGGTAGTAACAGCATATATGTTACTTGTTGAATTTTGTGGCCTTGACATCGAATTCTGAATAATTACATAAAATATGATGTCTGAGTCATATAAAATACTTATAAACATATTTAATCCCCTATACACCTGTCTTTAGGACATCCTTGTTTCATTTTCCATGACTGATGTGATAAACAGGGCTGGTGGTTTTCCAAGCTACATAGGCATAAGCTAACCGAGGAAATGGAAAATATGATTGCAAAGAAGCAATGGAGGTTAAGGAGCCCACAAAATATAAGACAACTATTAGCGTCCCCCGCCACACGACCACAAAAAAAAAAAAAAATGAAAAATGAAAGAATGGAGCTATAGAGAGAGAGAGAGAGAGAGAGAGAGAGCGAAGCTGCCACAAATGGCACAAAAGACCAAAGAACATGGAATATGGGAAGTTAAACATGGACATTTGCAGGAGACCGTATTGTGTGGAGACGGATAAAAGCATTCGAATGAGGAAAAAAACAAAATGCACTTTTTCCCACCAAATGGTGGATGCTGGGAGTTTAGTACAATAACTAAGCTAGGGAATATGGTTATTAAAAGTGGTAATGGCAGTGGACAAAGCAAACTATATGCGACAGTGTACATAACAAGGACTTGTGGCATGCATAAAAACAGTTCAGTGCGGCTGTTTGACTCGATTAAACTGCAAGTCTGAGATTCGTCCAAAAAGTGAGTGGGTTTCAACTACAGAAGGTCCAAGTGCTTGAACTGCCAACATCGTGTCAACATCAAAAACCAAAATATATGCACATTATGATCCATTTCACCACATGCTTTAGCATTTTAGTATGTGTTTAAATTCAAGGCTTTGGAGGTAGATTTGTGGGTGAGATATGGATTTGGGGTTCTCAAATTCAAATAGAGTGTTTGAATAGTAATTTTCCAACCCCATACTAAGTGTGAAGGGATGGGACATCATTAACATATCCCGCTTAACACAGTTGAAGTTATTGTTAATATAAAGAAGGTGTTGCCTCTGTTACATGTTCATCACCACCACCATCTTTGTGACCATCTACTACCATCCCATCAGCACCAGCATCTCGCCGCCGCCACCACCATCACCCCCCAGCATTAATTCACTATGGCCATCACTACTATATCATCATCAATACTCTTCCAACCACCACATGTGCAGCCAGTGCCACCATCAACCACCACCAACATCTATCACCAGCACCACTTACGCCAATCCACCACCACCTTTCAGTACTATATTTAACATTATTGAGTTTTCTTAAAATTAAAAAATACTATTTTAGGGTATGCAAAACACAATTTGCAGTACCTTGTTAACTCAACTAACCTTTTGGTAAACATATCCTACAATGGGTAGATATTCATATTCAGTTTCATCTTCTTGCTTGATTCATTTATGATATTTGTATCGCAAATCACATGCTATATACGAAATTAAAGTCAAGTTCACATATAGGTGCCGAGGCTAGTACTTAGGCAACTAATGTAGCCATCACCAAAAGCACAGCCCCCAAGGAAAGAAAGAAAAACCGTTAGATATGAAACAATGCATGGCTGACATCCACTACTCAGCAGCCCAAGAAATAAAGGAAACAAAGAAAGAAAGAATGAAGGAAAAAAGAAACAAATTCTCCATCTTGAGAGCTTGCCAAATAGATGAGGGAGATGGCAGAATACCATGATTTTGAGCCTCCAACGAAAACAACTGTGCTCAATGCTGTGCACCTTTGTCCTGCAGCACCAAATCCAGCCGCAACCAGAGCATTTAAAGTAGCGTCCATTCTTGCATCAGTCATGACAATTGCATGATTCTTGGCTCCAATATTGGACTGAAGAGAACAGTCAGCCAACCAATCATGACAACTTAACAATTTTGTGGACAACAGAGCAACCATAGGTTGCTCACAAGTCATAAGGAAATGCATGCCTGTTACTGGAGGAAGATGAACAGCACACACCTGAACACGTTTACCATTAGCAGATGCTCTTGCATGTATGTACATGCCGGCCTTGAAAAAAAGTAAATAAATACATAAGAACATAACTAAGAAAAACACAATAAAACCCAACTCTTATGAGTAAATCACAAGTAGAACAAAATTAAAAGAGGAGGCAACTTGATAACGTACATTATGTGAAGGTACATGCTAAAATGGCAGTAAAACTACATGTTTACATGGAACAAGCAACGAACAACAATTAAGTTAAATTGTACGTCATAAGTGATAATCTTCAACACTTAAATAAACGGTCTACAACTGTAGCAGGTAATACCAAATACTTATGATACGGGACATCGAAACAGTTGTTATGGTCTAAGAAGCACGGACACGGATACGACACGACACGAACATGCCGACACGAAATTTTTCAAAAAAATAGGACACGGACACGTTAGCGATACGTTAAATAATATGTATTTTATATATATATTTATATAAAATCATGTGATAAAATAAAAATAGTATCATAATAATCTTTTAATTCATTATTTTCCTAATTCTAAAAATTTATATCATGATATCATTGCATGAAAAGTATAATATAAGATATACTGATACACATTCAACATTAACATCCATGATTCAATAATCAATGACTTCTACAACTTTTACTTTAAAAAATATTTCATTTCGTAAAACTAATTTTCATCAAATTCCAAAAACTCCAATTTTGTAATCTCATTTTTTCTCACATTACTTTCATATTAAAAGACTATTCCATTTGTATATAAGTTCGTATTCATATCCAAAATTATATTAAATTCATGTCCTATGTTCAATGTAATGATTATAACTTCTTTTATATTATAATTGTGACTCATATCCCTTTAAAATCATAAAAATAACTCTTAATTATAAAATTATCTGAAAAATTCTCAAAAAAATTGAAAATAAATCTCAAAACGTGTCCCCCAGCGTGTCCGACACGTGTATGTGTCCCAGACATGTCCGACACGTGTCTGTGTCCCAGACGTGTCCGACACGTGTCTGTGTCGTCCGACACCGACACTTTGTCCAAAATGAAGTGTCCGTTCTTCCTAAGTTATGGTGAAAGGTCCCACTATAAAACCTACAAACCAACGTGAGACAGCTGAATTTAAACAGGAAAATGGAATAATTAAAAATCACTATTCTCCATTCTATCTATAGTGCAGCACCAGAGGATTAATGTAGGGTTTACTATTGCTGCATGGATACTTCAAATGAGTGAACCACTTGTGTCGGACAATACAATAGGTATGGTAAGGGAATTGGACTAAATTTTTAGTCCACTCCCAACTAAGACCATGTCTTGGACAAGTTTCTACTCAAGGGACTAATAGTCCCATGCCCCTATGTAATGAAACAGTCGCATATAGCGATAGAACTAGTGACAGGACCTCTGTTTCTGCCTCACAGAGTCCCACCTCTAGACAAAGACCACCTATTCAATTTAGCCCCAATAAGGCAACTCATTACTCCTATTTGCTTTAATCTTCACTACACCACAACTCATCCCACATATCCGATAACATGATGAATGAAACGCATAAGCAATCAACTGGAAAAATCATGCCCAAGACCTTATTCTTATAACACCAAACTTTTCCTTTCGTTGAATCTTCTTAGGTGCGGGTGCCTTCATATGTTTGGATTTTCACTAACGTCAATACCTTATGCATTACCCCCAAACAAAACCCTAATACCCGCGGTGACTCCTTGTTGGCCCTAACCATGGCCATACTATCTGCTGCCTCTGCCTCCTAAATTCCCTGTCCCAATGTTAGTTAAGGCAAAAAGCACCCCATGACGCCAAGGTCTCTGGGGCCAGAGCAAGGCAAAGTGTGGAATTCATTGAAGCGAGGCACATGTTATGGAGAATATGTGAAAGTTATAAATTAAACTGCATGACGCATCTATAGAAGCCCAGTTAGACCTACATCTTTAGCCTGTTGGATTGACCACCAACTCTTGCCTGGCCTCCACTCTCTAGGACAAGTCCAGTTCTGTGTTATGTGGCATACATCCTGAATCACTCTCCACCCTCAGTCCACAAGGGAGCTCACTTGCTGGCCCTTCTTACTTCACCATGTTTTGGGTTTTCGATAACACCCAACCCCCCAACCCCCTAAAATCAATGGCTCTCCAT
>CAUOFW020005655.1:0-26431 GCA_963454935.2 Ilex paraguariensis | reverse complement strand
ATACTTCCTATTGAACGTTGCTGAAGAAGTGAAAATCATTGTTCACAAGTAATGGGGTTTTTGATTGTGTTCGTCGTGAATAAGTGGAAATCTCGCCAGAAAACATACATTCTTCCAATGTTTGGTGAGAAACCTTCCCTAAAACCTCTTTTCTTTTCAAAACTTCATGTTGATTGCTGAATAGGATGTGAAAATCCCTTTGAATAAGTGATGGATTTTTTTATGGGTTTACTTTGAATAAGGGAAAATATCGGTATTAGACGGTAATGACCATACCGAAATTCATCGCTGAAGAAGAAGATCGTTGAAGTTTTTGGAAAAGAAATTGATAACTCCAAAAAAATATTGTTTCTCCCAACATTGTTATTTTATCTACTTTTTTCCCTCAATTACCTTTCTACTTCTGATGCTTGATACTACATGCACACCAAGTGTTCGATCATTTGCCAAAAAAAAAAAACCAAAGAGGCCATATACATTGTGCCATGCATCATGTCCATGTATGCAATGTTACATTGACTTGCAGTAGTGTGACATTGGTTTGTAGTAGTGTAAATTTAATTTGTAGTAGTGTGACATTTTTCTAGTACCAGTGTGTGTGACATTATCGTGTGAGGCAGCAAATCATCCTCCGAATGAGAATCATCATCTTGATTATTAATATAATCCCCATTTGAGTCATCATCATCGACATTTATTCTTACATGAACATGATTGACATTAAAAGACCGTAACAATTTTTAAAATTTATATATATACCTGATGCTTTTCTTCCATTCCAACTAACTGGAATATGTTTGAAAACCCGGTTACGGAATGGAGTAAATGACAGAGGAAGAGGTTTGAATGATAGAGGAATATGTATTTGAATAAATGGTTAGTCAATCACACATGAATAGGTAATTTAAAATTCAAAAAAGATATAGCATAAAATTAGGAAACTAATAAAAGAAAAGGGCAATTTAATAAGAGAAAAAATTATAATTCAACAAAAATGTACCTCTTGACCAAACATTAACACATAAAGGTACTTATACACATATGTTTTATATTGCAGTAGTGTGACATTGATTTGTAGTAGTGTGAATTTGGTTTGTAGCAGTGCGACATTTTCTAGTACCAGTGTGACATTGTTTTGTAGCACTGTGACATTATCGTGCGAAATAACAAATCATCCTCCGAGTCAGAATCATCATCTTGATTATTACAATAATTCCCATTTGAGTCATCATCATTGACATTTATCCTCACACGAACATGATTGACTTTAAGAGACCGTAATAATTTTTTTTTTTTTTTAAATTTGGATGACATACCTGATGCACTTCTTCCATTGCAACTAACTGGAATATGTTAAAAACCCAGTTACGAAATAGAGTGAATGACAGAGGAAGAGGTTTCAATGATAGAAGAATATGTATGGAATGTTTGAATAAATGGTTGATCAATCACACATGAATAGCTAATTTAAAATTCAAGAAGGATATAGAATAAAATTAGGAAACTGAATCCTAAATATAACTGTCATATTTGTCTACAATTAATAAAAGAAAAGGGCAATTTAGTAAGAGAAAAAATTATAATTCAGCAAAAGTGTACCTTTTCAGCAAATATTTACACATAATGGTACTTATACACATATGTTTTATATTGAGGTAGTTTTACACAAATAAGTATGAAATGATGTACCTTTTCACAATTTTTCCTTCTTTTTTTGTAGTTGTTGAAAATAATTCTTTCTCTATGATTTTCTTTTCTAACATAGAGGCATTAACCTGCATTATTATCATATCAAACTATTTGAAGCTGAAGTACAATGAAATATAATAGTTTGCAATATGTAATATATGAATTGTTAGTTTTACCTCATTTATAGTAAGTTCGTTCAACTTATTTACAGCGATTTCATAACCCAGTTTCCACTTCAAGAACCTAGAAAAGCACCTAGGTAACCTAGTGCTATTACTTGTGCATGTTCGCAAAGCCAAAACTAAAATTTTAGAAAGAAAGTTAGTAAGTTAGTCTTTTAAAATTATTAAGTTCAGTATAGTAAAATATATTTTAATCACTAGTGATGCGACAACACATCCAATGACTGTGCTAAAATATCTGTGCTTATTTGTCACTAAGTCCATCAATGATTTTGTGGTTGATTTAGACCATGCATAAGTCTTAATTTTGTCCAAGTCTTTAACATATGAAATGTAGCACTATCTGATGGTGACCAGTGGTTGAGAAGGATAACGTCACAAACAAATACAAACATACTAGCCTTGTAAAATCTTCTAATCGTTATCTGTTTTCCCTCGTGTTCCACCAATGTTGATTGTATCAAAGGCATATTCAATCTCCCACGACAATGGTTTTTACAAATCCAGTCATTTCTTTCTACTTCTTAGTAGCATCAATGTCCATAGTTCCTTCTTCTATTCCAAAAATCAATCTTATGTCACTATTTTTGATTTTGACCTATACATCACCAATTTGAAATCTTAAAGTTTCTCCATCAATGCATTTCTTTGTTTTTCAGTAACTTTCAGAGTTTGTAAAAGTTTAACAATGATTGTCAGCATATTTTATCTATATTGTGGCATGTATATTTTTTCTCCTCTAATTTCAACTAAACTTGACTGTCCTTTTTTATTGCTTTTAGGTCTTCCTCTATTGCTTCTAGTTGGTTGCTTCGCAAATGTGGAAGTCTTTTTGGTTGCATTATCATTTTTATGACCAATCATTCGTTTTGCACAAGCTTTACGAACTCTAATCTCGTGTAGGTTTGTTCTTGTGGCATGTTTTCTTCCCATTGTTGCAATAAGAAAAAAAAACTTGTGTAAAGCAAAACATTATTGTTAAATCAAAACATTTATCTTTTTGTTGTTAAATCAAAACATTGTAAAGCAACTTGTAAATACTAGTTTAGTTTATTTTATCTGAATGAATTTACTAGAATTAGTAAAAAAATGTATATGTATTAACAAGAACTTTGTAAAGCAATTCAATATTAATTTACTTGTTTTAATAAAATTTTGATTTCAAATGCTATTTTAGGTTACTTTATCTTTATGAATTACTAGAATTGACAACAAATGTATATGTGTTACCAACTTTATAAAAAGCAACTCTGATTTTAATTTATCTTTTTAATAAAACTTTGATTTCAAATGTTATTTTAGATTACCGAATATATATCAAAAAAAACATTTTTCTATATTAATAAAACATTGTTTTCCAGAAACAGTTTTTTACAATTATCAGATGATTTCGTTTTTCTCTTATAAATATAGAACAAAAAAAATCTGAAAATAGTGACAAATTGATTAAACTATGTTTTTCTCAAAATATTATTGATGTATAAATCTCAAAAACATATTTCAACCCTTAACACTCTGAATGATCTAATTGTTTGACCAAAAGTTGTGAGATCATTATTGTAAATTGATTTGGTTTTCAATAGATAAAAATAACATAAAACATTATCTGAAAATAGCGAGATAGAGAAAAACGGCAATAAACATTGTATTTCTTAAATACGATCGATGTATGATTCAAAAACTTAATTGGAACCCTAATTGTTTGAATGATTTTTTGAAAAATGTTGACTCAATGGTATTGTGATCAAACAATCCTAGAATGCTTTGTTGCCATGGTTGAGATTGAGACGATGTTCAGTTGATTTTGGAATATAGAATCATGTTTGATAGGCAATAGAATTTTTGGAATCTAGAATCGTGTTTGATAGGCCACAAATTTTGAATGTTTGCTCTTGATTTGTAGCAATGAGTGATTAGGGAAGTGAATTACGT
The DNA here is from genome assembly GCA_963454935.2 of Ilex paraguariensis. Lineage (NCBI taxonomy): Eukaryota > Viridiplantae > Streptophyta > Magnoliopsida > Aquifoliales > Aquifoliaceae > Ilex > Ilex paraguariensis. The sequence goes on along the minus strand of CAUOFW020005655.1, from coordinate 22,628 downwards.
TTTTGCTCCAAAAGTTTGTTTTCAAATTTTATAAATAATTAGGAAAGTGAATACGAAGAGTTGGAAATGTTATGATGATCTTTACTCAATAACTGCATCCTTAAAGTGTATTTTTGTCTACTAATTTTTTTATAGACCTCTGGTCCCAAAAAGAGTCATTGTGCACTAAAAATCTAAAAAGTTGCTACACATGGACATTTTCTCATATCAATTTCGTGTCACTAAAGTCCTTTCGTTCATTTTTCCCATTAGAACAAATGGAGGCACTAATGGGTAAAATGGACAGAATAATTTTATTAATACAAAATTGATAGTTGAAAGACTAAATTGAAATAACTGAAAGTTCAATGACCATTTTAAAATAAGAGAGAAAATTTAAGGAATAATTGTGATATTTACCCTTCTTTCTTTTTTTATTCTCTCGTAATAAACTCCCAAACAAGGACATTCTTTACTTTTCTTTTCTCTCCTGAATCTCATTCTTCAATCTCCAAAACTCACAAACATAATCCAAGGTACAAGTTGAACTCAACTGAGTAGTGACTCATTTAAAAACAAATTTAATTAATTATGATCAAATTTAATCATATGATTTTACTTGAGCCGTTATAGCACAATTGACTAAAAATAACCTACATCTTACGTGAAAGAAGAGTCAGAGATTGGAATGCATCACTAAAAATTCAAAAGAGAGTTGATTATATACCCACAGGCCAAGGGGATAATATTAGTCTGTTCACTGGAGCCAGAACTGGTATTTGAATGCATTGACTATAGAAGGTAGTGTATTCCTTGATGCTCATAAAAACTCCTTGTGCAAATTGAGTCACACTTATTAATCTAGGATAAATGGATGTGGTAGATTTGAACTGCTATTTGACTACTTTACATCACTAGTTGATGCACACGTGCATTGCATGTGAACCATTTTGTATTTCATTTTTTTCCCTTTTCATTTGTAAGTTTTTTTTTCTTCAATATTGAATCAATTTGGGAATATGATGAAAGATGTATGGAAAAGCAAAAGATAAATAAATGAGCAAAGTGACAAAATTCACTTGAAATAACAAATGATCGTACTCTTACATCCATAGCTAGGAACGAAAAAACAAACACGTCCTTAAAGAAAATTATTTTAACAAACAAGGAAACACTTTGGGAGAAAGACATTGAAATAGACTGGAAGTAAGAGATAGCTAGGATTAGAGGTGGTGTTTGAGTCACATTAGGCTACAAAAGTCAATATATTAAATAAAACCAAAATCAATGAGTCGATTATAAACCCCACTCCCAATTCAAAAAAATAACACTTCTCTTTGGTCTTCGTCACCAACGCAAACAATTTCAGCAACCCTTCTTCGAATGCCATTGTCCCTAGTAACACGGAGGGGCTACTTGAGCGTTTGTGCTTGCAGGATTCTTGCTATTTGAAGAGCTTTCATGTAGCACTTTTATAATTTTGAAGGCAGATATTAAAAGAGAAACTTGACTCCATCAAATTGTAACTTGTATCAAAAGAATTAAAACTTAATTATGCAAACAAATGCTATTAGGCCAAAAAATAACTTCTAAAATTCTACATCAACGTACCACAACATCAAACATTAACTTCCTCACAGTAACCCTTAATTAAATTTTTTCCCACCTTGCTTTCACTAAGTCACAAGGTCTACCATTGGACCGTTGATAATAACTGAGAAATGCATCATTACCATTTGCTTTCAGGAGGTTTTTGTGTTCATCTCAACTCATTTGTTTAACAATTCTAATATGTCCATTCATTTGGTGTTTGAATCAAGACAGTTCCATCGCAAAACTCTCCCCTCATTTCCCTTCATACACATGTGACTTATCCTCTCCCTCGGTTGCTCCGTAACGGCATCCCCACCAGTGACACTTAGTGGAGGAACAAAGATAACGAGGTACTTCGATAAGATCAAAAAAGTACCTTCTAGCTCAGTTTTGCCCCCTTCTACCCATTGTCTCCATGAATCGATTTCGTATTATACCTATAATAAGAATGGGTGCAGTACATGGATGCATGCAATATTGTGTACAGTAAAATTAGAACCACAAAATTGAGATTGTACCAAATCATGGGCTGCAAAACAAAGTGGCATACCATATTTTTGGTTTGTGATTTACCTCACAACAATGACAATATCATTGCTACAAACACGAAGATGCAATATAAAAAATTGAAAAAATAGAATGTGCGAGTAATAATTCAATATGTCTTCAATCACATAGAACTTAAAAATAAAAAAAATAAACGTTGTCATCCCTTATAAGGTGCGTAAACCTTTTGTAAAATACATCAAGTATGCTACCTATTCGTAGATTGACTCAAATTTTACAAAGTGAAGTGATAATAGAGATAACATAATACAAAAAGGAGTCAGAATGAGATATACCTCTTTCTTCAAAAAATTATCCAGTTCGTATTTGCAATCATCTAACCTTCTAAGATTGGAGCTTCTAAGATTGGAGCTATCAACCACCCACATCAAATGATCAGTTGGATCAAAATTGTTCCTCCAGTAAAATCTTATAGTTCTTTGCCCCCCCCCCCCCCTCCAAAAAAAACCTCATATGTTAAGCGTATGTCTATCTATTAGGTCAATTATCAATGAATTGCATTAAAACTACAAGTAATCATCAATGCTTCATTCAACGTAACCAAGTAACCATAACCTAAACAATTAGAAGACCCTTAATTTAAAGAATCTAATTTAACAAACTAACATGAAATGATACTGTGTCTAACATTGAAATTTTAAAAATAGCGAATTTTCAATAACTCAAATACCAACAAAAGTATCCACCACCTATGTTTGACAAAAAACACTAAGTGAATGTAATGGAAATTTAAGAAAAGAGCATGCTTGTTGTAAGTCATGGCCTTAATGTTGAAATATATATATATATATATATATATATATGGGAGAGGGAGTAGGTTGATGAACCCCATTTGAATTCCAACCCTCAATATATTTCTTTCCATTCAATTATCTCAACTAACAATTTAGCAAACACAAAAATGATATCATTAGCTTCACAATTTATTCCCAATAATCCCCATGAACTACTTAGCAACCATCTATGTAAAACACACACACACACACACAGAGACTTGTGGATGATATCACCCAATTGAAAGGTCTTAGTAGTATAGCCCATTGATATTGCCAATGGCGGTCCAACCAGTGGAACCATGCTTGAATTGTAACATGAAGATAAACCAACATGACATTAAACTTTTATTCAAGGATAGTTCATTAAAGCAATTTGTACCTTCACTTACTACCCATAGTGATGATGACAAGCTAGCATTTGAAGAAATTTGAAGCATCCTTTAGAAGATATTGAAAGGTATTTTCATTTGCACAACAGTAATACTTTTAGCAAGAGTTGCACTCTCACCACGAAAGCCACCAATGTGGGAAATTAGAATGATGTAAATGGAATTCACATGTAAGTAATAAAAGTATCAATAGCTTTATAACTTTATCTAATGTCTACTTCTTGTGGCATGTGGGCACTTTTAATATCATCGGTATAAATCCCACACATAGAGGCTTTAAGGCAAAACTTACAACAATTGCAGAAAAAAATGCACCTCCGGCACAAAGATGATATCATCTATATTTAAATCGGTGATGATAAATGAAGCAATCAGTTAGTAGCTGGCTAATAGAAATTGGCTACTAAGATAATATCCAATATTAAACTTCATGAGTGATTAATCGAGGTGACAAATTAGGAGCACTACCACAATGTTGTAAACACCAAGTCTTCTAGTACCATCTGTAATAGAAATAGAAACAAGGAACTGAAGTTCAACTCTAGTAATAGTAGAAAGTTTTGTGATCACAAATAAAGGTTGAGGCATGGGTGGCATACCATTAAACGACCAAAATCAACGCCCTAGTTGGCATACTATTGACAGAGGGACCTCAAAAATGCTCTTCCATCTTTTTTCCACATGCTAAGGATAAGTTCATAATCACCTACATATCAACAACCAAAAGCATGTGAGAACGAAAATGCTCAAAGCATCTGAGAACAACTTTTAACATAGATCTACCAAGGAACTGTGGGCAGAACCTATAATACAATACAAGTAGAAAGAGAATTAATACCTATACAAGCAAATTTTTTCGTTGAGGCAGGGAAGATTAAGTGGTCGATTTGGGATGACGAACCGATATATTGCCAGGCAAGTATGTCTGGTTCCCAGCTTGCCATCTACTTGGCATTGAAATGACGGAGGACCATTTTCACGGGAACCATCTTCGGGGTTAAGCCATAAGGTATTGGTATGGTTGAGAACCCAATAAGTCGAGTGATACATTTAATAAAAGATACGAAGCGTCTGTAACAGTAACCCAATAGCGAAGAGTTTGTAACTGTCACAATTGCATTATCTATGAAGTCACAATTGTCATTAAATAATTTGGTAGGGATAATTTAGTCCAATAAAATTTTTTCATTTATCTTAACATTTTAAAGTAGTATAGAACAGATAATAGAGAATGAAAGAAAGTGTATCCCTTGATCCATAACCATAATTGGTCACATGGCATTCCCATTCAAACTTCGATTATAAACATCATATTTCAAACAAACACTTCGATGTCCCAAAAAGAAAACAAAATCCTTACGGAAATACACAAGGGGCACTCAAAAAAAAAATACCACTATCTAATTTTAATTTCCGAAAAACAAACAAATACAAGCAACCTGTGATCAAGATTGTATTCATTAAACCTCAGCTGACAACAAAAAAAAAAAAGATTTTATTCTTCCAATGACAGTAGCCATGCAAAGACCAAATTTCAGACCGAGATCGGCAGGCTGATTTCAGCCCTCCTACTACCCCATAGAGATCCTTTTAAGCAGCAGCCTTAGTCAGCTCTTTAGGAGGAGTTGCTGCTTCAATTTTCTGGGGCTGCACGCAAAGGTTAACAAAGAATCCAATTAATCAAAGAACTATTACACTTGCCCAATCCAGAACAGGATCATTAAGTGTGAGATGATCCAGGAAAATAGGGGGGTCATGCAATTCATGTCCTGTGCATCAGAGCAATTTATCAAGATAAGAAAAAATTCTCAAATCATACTAACCCCCCCCCCCCAAAAAAAAAAAAAATAATAACAATAATAATAATACCCACAAATAATGGAAATTATAATAATGATATACTCATGGTTATCAAAACATGTATCACGCGTTATCAATTTTCAAAAAAATAATGTATCGTGTATCATAAGATACGCTCAATTTTAATTTAATATACCCCCCACCAAAAAAATAAACTATGTAAATATATATTCTCAATATAAATATCATTTCGTGTGATTCATGTGTCCAATAGAGATCAAAAGAGAAAAAATCATTTGTCTTCACAAAAGAGATAGAAATATAGGTAAGATCTTGTATGATTGAATGAGGAAAATAAGATGCATGAGAAACAAAGAGAGGGTCTTGAGAGAAGAAGATAATCGAGATATTTCTTTATTTGACGTCAAACCAAAAAATAAAATCAACAAATCGGCGAAATGATGTCATTTCGTTAGAAAAAATCTTGTGAAATGAGTTGTTCTAACTTGTAGATACGTATCGTTCGAGTATTGTATTGGATATGTATCGTGTATCATAAGATACTGACAACTATAAATGTACCACAAAATAAGTAAAAAATGACAAGAATTAAAAAAAAGCACTGAAGACTACGGTTCAGCTCCTTACCGCAGCTAACTCCTGTTCATGCTTTGGAATGAAAGCGGTATCAACTTTACCATTTTTGAAGTCCTATGGCACACAGGGAACAAGTATAAGGCAAAGCTAAATATACAACCATTTTACGACAAAATTTAAGATTTGCACAACCAGAACACCTTTTAACAACACTGAGGGATTTGCATACCTCAATGTCAAGGATAAGTTTATGGTAATCAATGGTTGTTGGAACCCCTGCCAGTAGAAAGAAAAACTTTATTTAACAGATACATAAATAGAAAGCCAAAAAGAGTACTGATAATCTGACATTGAATCAATAAATTCAAACTTCTAAAGACTTAACTAAATATGTGCATTTGCCTGTATTCAAAAGCACATAAGTAAATGCACCAAATGAATGGACAGGATAAAGGTGATACATAATATGCGGCCATCAGAGTACATGCACAAGCAAAGAGCGTAAGTTGAAAGGCACACGTTGAAAACAAGCCAGAAATATGAAACATCAATTGACAACAAGATGACAGAAAATTGTCTATGGCGGGCTGGACCCTTCGGGTTACAACCAGTTGTGAGATGAGACAAGGTGCAGCAACCAAATAAGGAATTAACATCAAATAAGAACTAGAAACCCAGAACCTTGGTGAATGTAATAGAGGGTTCTCCTTTTTGTTTCTTCCAGTGTAATGCACAAATGTGAAGACAAATACAAAGACATTTAGGGGTTGGAACCTCCAAAAGGAGGAATGCCTTGCCACACTACCAACAGTTCTAAGTGAAAGAAAACGTAAATAAGCATTAGTACAGGGCATGATCTGAATTGAAAACTGCTTTTACTTACCTATAATAATAGTGTCATCAAGAGCCCTTTTCATGCGTTCAATTGCCCTCTCTCTTGTCGGAGCCCATACAATAAGCTAAAATAACATGTTAAATAATTAGAGCTACTTGTTACCATAAAAAAATAAGTAGATCTATTCAAAACTCAGCTTCTTTATTTCCAAAAGAAAATAATATGTGTGTGTGTGTGTTTGTATATATGCATGTAGTAGACAATAAATTACTTCATCCATGTATATATTCATTGCAATAGCCTCATAAATCAATTTCTTACATCAGAAAAAGCAAACAATTGAACACTTTGGCAAAGCCTAGGTGGAGATGGATATATGACTACAAATACTCCATATAAGTGCACCTTTATAACCAAACAATAACAATGGTTAAAAGAACCTAAAATGAGCAAGTTAGACATGGTCGACTTTCTAAACATCAAAATTCAATAACTTTATAAATAATTTATGAGAAACCAGCTCCATTCCATGGTAGGTAGATGATAATTTTGTTACTTAAATATCAGAAAGATTTTGGAAAAATCCTCTAGTGGTAGTACTCCCCTTCATTCCAGTTTGAGAATCGAACTTTCCTTCTCAGTCCATCCTAGAATGTTTTCAAAAAGTCAAGACATTATTCTTTCTATACCCAAACTATAAAATTACCTGCATACAAGATATTAACAGACGCAATTTTACTAATTGGATGATGATAATTATCTTCTTAGTAACAGATACGGAATAAGAAGATTTCTTGTGACTTACTATTCAGACTGGGGTTTTTCTGTGAAAAGAAGGCCAACTTTCAGAGCTGTATTCTCGTTGATTTGGAAGCAAAAACAACAAATTGCAATCATGTTTGTTAGTAATAGGACAATATTGACAGTTTTCCATATGTCTCTAGAAAGATAGGTCCTAATAATCACTTTTATTACTTGTAACTCTCATTTAATTACTCAATGTGTAACGCTCAAGGGGCCTTGTATTCTATTTAATTAAACAGATGATCTCTCGCTATGATATACACATCCTTCCCCCACAAAGTCTTTTACACTCTTTCATGGTATCAGAACTGGAAAAGTATTCATCATTTTCTTTGCCTGTTAAACCTCACAAGATGGGACTTCCTAAAGAAAATGCAATCGTAGTTTCTCCACCACTCACAAGACCACCGAGATCTTTGACTTAGCTCCCAAAGGTAATCCACCCGAGTCTTCCCTAACCTATACAATGAGAGTGGAAGGGAAACAAAGTCCTAACTAAATCATAACACAGGCTACCATTTCATCTATCATATCAGTCGAGTTGAGCAGATCCAATTCGTTCTTATCTATAGATAACGCAAGAGAGAACTTATAATCTCGCAGATGGATTGGGATTCGAACCCCCGATACACACACGTCATTATGCTTTCCCTTCAAGATTTTCTTTTTCTTTGACTATCCAGAAAAATAGTAGAATTGCTCTTTGGGAAATGCCTAGTGGCATCATTCTTTTTTTAGCTCATTGAAACGTGGCTTCCATCCATCAACATGATCACGATGGTCCCGTTTCTTGGTGTATAATGAAAACATAGATCAACTAGTGCAAAAAAAAGAGTTCACACGTAGAGAATATAAAAGAAGAGAAAAAATATGTGGCACTCTAATATTCCATAATAATGAAAAGAGAGTACAAGAGACAATATATAAGGAACCCTACAATAAGGAAAAGACTAGACTACCCTTAATGATAAATAAATATAATTCCACTCTTAACACCAACCAGTCATTCATGTTAGTTTCTATATTCTTAATTTTTCAATTTTTTTTTTGTCTCAATTAAAAAAAAAAAAAAAAAATTCACTACTTGTTATATAGTTCAATCTTAACTCACCATCAATATGTCTAAAACATAAACATCTAAAATGTAATTTGAAGAATTACAGGATTTTAGGATGCTCAGATAAGAAAAAGAAAGTAGCTTATATATTTTAGTCATAAATAATAAACATGGTTCTAACCTTGTGCAATCATCAATACATAATGCATGACTCTTTATATGCCCACACAAACTAGAAAACAAGCACAAAAGCATCCATTTGGGGATTCACCTATCCACACTTGCACATTTCAAAGATGTATCATGCATAACATATTCATAAAAATCATAGAAAATTACAAAAAAAAAAAAAGCAAGGAGCTATTATACATATTGGACTCGTTTGGTTGCCGTATTGGAAATGGATGGATTAGATATAGTAATACAGTCTAATACAATACGGAAAGACAAAAGACAAGATTAAATAGGGTATTAGAATAATACGTAATTTTATCAAGTGTTTGGTAATACACAATATAAGTGTTGGATAATAGTTATTTAATCCAAACGGTTGTTTGGTTAGAGAATTTTTTTATCGTATTAACGTTGAATTAACAAAAATATCCTCAATCAGTGTTTGTTACATTGATGACAACTTGATTTTATCAGTTAAAGGGTTATAATAGTAAATGCGTAGAATAATACGTTTGAGTTGGATTATAATACCACATCTTTTGGTGGTATTAAAAAACTTTCATAATACAGAGCTATCGTATAAAAAATATACGATAAGTATACGATCAATATACGTTTTTGAAATTAATACAGTATCAAATTTGCTTACCAAACAAAGTATTAGGCCCGATTAAAAAAAAAATAGTGCAATCCAATATTTAATCCCCTCATAATACATCTACCAAACGAGCCCATTATATGCAAGAAAACATAAATGAAATTTAACAAACCTTTCCAAGTAGGGAATCATAACTTGGCGGGACCACGTAATCAGGGTAAACATGGCTATCCATTCTCACAAATGGACCTCCAGATGGCAAGTATGCTGTTATTCTCCCTGATATTCAATCCAAACATGTGAGTGTCTCTAAAAGTTTGGAAATCTTATTAGTCCTAGTTTCTTTCCTCCTTTTTTCCAGTATTAAGAGAGCATCCCATCACCAGATGATGAAGCAAAGACAATTAAAAAAATATGGCAAGTTGAACAGTTACTCTAAAGGCAACAACATAAATTCAGTAAGGATAGTGAATATAAAATACAAAAAGGGGAAACTCTCGTAAATGTTATTCAGCCTCTACAGCTCTAACAACCATGTTTTGGGCACTGGTTTTAATCAAGGCTTTGCACAAACCCTTGTTTTTGTTTATTCATTAAAGAGAGCAAGGCCTCTCTGTACCCAATGCTGTAAAACGTGATCTGAAAAACAAAATAAAGGAGAAGAACCCTTTCGTTTTCACAGGGATGTAAGAATGTACAGATATACATTCTAAACAAGCCTTCATGCAGGCATGCCACACAGAAACATAATAAATACCTGGCCCAGGTCTGAAATTTTTGAAAGCATCTTCTGCATTGATACGGCATTCAATTGAATGCCCTCTAAGCACAATATCTTCCTGTAGATAGAAAAACCTTGTACGAATATAAAAGGTTGTTAATTTTCCCCAGATACTTTAAGTATTCCTACTCAGTACCTGTTTGTACTGCAGTTTCTCCCCCCTGGCTACACGGATCTGTTCTTCTATCAGGTCAACAGAGGAAATCATTTCTGTCACAGGATGCTCTACCTGGATTATTGCCAAAGTGGAAAACAAAGATTACACATTTCCCAGTTAAACCTGTCCATAGACATCATAAACTAGAACACCAGCTTTTTTTTTTCACCTGGATCCGAGTGTTCATCTCCATGAAGTAAAAGGACCCCCTCTCATCTAGAAGGAACTCGATGGTCCCAACACCAATGTAACCTATAGATGCTGCTGCTGCAACCGCTGCATCCCCCATCGCTTTCCGCAACTCGTGGGTTAATGCGGGGGAGGGTGCTTCTTCAAGCAACTTTTGATTTCTTCGCTGCACAATCAAGTCAATTTCAATTGGAGTTGATACTTCACTTAAGTTTTTCGAAAATATCACTGTCCATGTTAATAGTGCATCAATTTGGTCATATTCCAATCAAACATGTCAACATTCAACTAGCATGATTTCATTTTCCCCTTGGCAATTTTAAAAGCTTAATAGACTTTTTTTTTGGAACTGTTACCCAATGAGTTTGGGAAAATGAATAGCATGTGTAGTGCCAAACAAACCTAGTTGGTTTCAAAAAATGGTAATGTAAGATCCAAGAAAGGTACCCAGTTTGCGTTTTTCAAGCAATTGCAACAAGCAAGCTTGGACGACTGGAAAGAAAAAATTCATTTGTTGGAGATTGTTTTCTTTTCTTCTTTTTTTTTTTTTTTTTTTTTGGGGGGGGGGGGGGGGCCGAGGGGGGGAGGGGTTCAGAATTGAACTTTTTCTAGCACATAATTTTAGCCTACACTTTACCTCACGCACAATTTACAAATCACAGAAGCTTAAAATATGATTTTATGTAATCAAAGAGCCAGATTCAGCACCCCATACTCTTGAAATGCCTTCTGTAATCAACCTCGATCCTAGTAGCAAAACACTGAAGATGGTAGATGTTTAACATGCATGCAGAGACACCCCAAATATTAGTAGGGACTAAAAGGAAGATGCGCTAGTCTCGTTGTTAAGGACTAGAAATAATCTTATTGTCAAGGACTAAAAGTAATCTTATTGTAAGGATTCGACACAAGGAAACAACTTCTCTCCATATGGGGGTAAGACAGGAAACATCTGACCCTCCCCGATCCGGTAGTGGCGCAAGCCTAGTATACACTGGGCTGCCCTTTCAAGTGCCTTGTCATCTTTTTTTGAATGAGCATTCTCATCGAACTTTTTGTATACCTAGGAATTTGTGCAGTTGTAATTTATTACACTACCAACAAAAAATTGCGACTTTAAGCCTGGTGAGGGCCTAAATATGCTTACACGAGATAAAATGGCTGTCCGGTTAACAGATATAAGAAGAATCCACATAGTTCAACTCAAAAACCATGTGGGCTTCCCCTCAATTGGAATGTTGATTGGGCTAAATACCAATGTTGGGCTTCTCATCTATGGAAGATATGAACCCCCCTAAACAACAAACTGAAGTATAAATTTTGAAGTCTTGGAAGCAAGCTATTACAATTATATGATTCAAAGTCAATCCACAAGCTTTCATTGACTGCGACAGACTGACAGACAGAGAAGACATAAAAGGGATATGAAGCAGTTATATTTACCTGAATACTGCAATCACGCTCACCAAAGTGAACAACATTGCCAAACTTGTCCGCAAGAACCTGTAGAGCCACATGATATGCAAGAGGTGAGTTGACAGATTACAAACTCGAGCAAGTAGCATAGTTTTTGCAAAAAACAACCATTACATTTGAAGCCTACTCTAAACTTCAAGGCATGTAGTATAACCTTATCATTGCAACCACAAACCAAAGTAAACACATGAAAATAGGTTAACCTCAATAAAAAAGGAATAAACAGTTGTATAAGAGCACAATATGCTTAAGTCCAACTTCCAAGGTGGCAGTTTGTCTGTATCCTAAATTCACGTAGATCATTTACCATGTTCATTTGTGCTTCTTACAACCAATTATGAAGGAGTTTTAGCATCAAACAAAATACAACAATGCTCAATTTAAATATAACCGGCAATGAAATACCAAATGATTATCTGAAAGTTAAAAAGGATTATCTGAGAGTTAAAAGTAAGTAGTAACTATGTTGAGAGTCAAGTGTATATTTGACCAAAGCAACTTCTGGTGGTGCAGGACAAAAGCTAAACTAGAACTTTATTTTTTCCTCAAATTTGGGAACAATAGTCAGTTCATTGGTAAAAATGAATATTTACTTGGGAAGGGCTTGATGATACTTTTTCAACTTCAGAATCATTTCCATACATCTACATTGTCGCTATGCATGCGATACCAAAGTTGTTAGTATCGTACGATACGCGATACGTATCGTACGATACGTTACGATACAGCCCTAAAACGATACGGATCGTAGTTATGTATCGTTTTTGCGTTGTATCGTCCGATACACGATACGTTTTTACGATACGATACGTATCGGTACGATACGCACGATACGTGCAATTTTTTTTTTTTTTTTTTTTTTTTAAAAACGACGTCGTTTTGTGCTCTGATTTTTTTTTTTAAAAAAACGACAAGTGAAGACTTGTTGGCATCCGATCACAATGATGATGATGATGATGCATTTTCAATTGAAATTGAAGATTGAGTTCAAAATGGATGTTAGAAATTTGGATTAGAAGTCTCTTTGGTGTTTAAAGTTTGAATTAGTGAACTATGGTTGTGAACTTTGCATTATAATAGTAGTGGATTATGTTGATAACTTGAATAGTTGGTGGAGTATTAATGAAATGCTATATTTTTTATGAGTGTATGACTTTTTTTCAAAGGTATATATATTTTTTTATTATTTATTTAAAATTGCATCGTATCTTACGATACACGATACGATACAATATTTGTATCTTACGATACGCCTTCCGATACACGATTTGATAACTATGTGCGATACCATAAACAAGATTGATTTCAAAATTGTAGCAGCATATATTGTTCTTAGCCTCGTACGTTGGCTCCAATTGGTTAATCAATATTTCTACAAAATGCAAATCCAATCTGGCCATATAATCCTGCACATGCAACATATTCCGATTTCCCCACAATCAGATTAATCAACTAAGTCAAAAAAAATGGAACAATTCAGCTGTTTTAATTGATCTCTTGGTCCTAATTCTTGTAACAAAGATTTCACATAGAATCCTTTGACCTCATTCCCATAACATGAGTCAGATGCTTATAATGATCTTCCTTTTGTTGTGTTTTACCATAATTATTTAAATTTTAAGAACAAGATTTAAATTTCCTAAGTGAGGATTACATCTAGAATTCCAGTACATATAAAATCTCCACGCTGCGAAAACTCGCAACAGACTAGAATTACCTGGAACTCAATGTGCCTTGGATTTTGAACATACTTTTCCAGATAGACACCATCGTTTCCAAATGCAGCTGCAGCCTCACTCTTCGCTTGCTGGCAAAATAAACAATTCAAACCAATCCCAGTTCAAACAATCTTCATCTGAGATAGTTGGGCAAATCCTAGTCAACAGATACATGTTAGTGTCCATCTGGACTTTGTAGTTCTTTGGAACCAATTACAGTAAACATAGTCAAGTAAAAGAGACAAAAAATTGCCATTGCAACCAAGAATATATATAAAATGCATTCTTCCTTCTACAAAATACACAAAATTGTACATTACTGCATGCGGGTGTATAAATAAGATTGCAAGAAGTGGAAAGGGTAAGCAAGATGCTGACAGAAGAATAGTAGTTTTTTGAACAGACCACATGAGCAGCCATACCACATATAGATCGTATAATGAGGACAACATGCAACATTGTGAGAAAGAAAGTGCTTAGAAAAAAGGCCAACAGGTCAAGGCTTTAGCTGAAGCAACTCAAAAGGAACATTTTCCAGGTAGGAAATACCTGTAACAGTTTCACAAACTCATCAGGCTCCTTAGCAAGACGCATTCCACGTCCTCCTCCACCAGCTGTTGCCTTCACAACATAAAGTTTTCATGAGTTACACTCAGCCTCATGATGCAATTAGAAATAACATTCCACTTTTTCAACAATTTGATTCCCCAGTCACAAAGAGATGCGAAGATGAAATCTTTTAACAACCACTCTATCCTCCTGTGTAAGTTCATATTCCTTTTTCTGTCTGCTAGCTACACTAGGAACATAGAGCATTACAAAATCATGTAAACTTGTCACCTAATTGTAGCTCCATATTTTTCAAATCATTCCAACCATGAATAAACAATTTAAAACTCAACGTCTATAGAATGTCTAAATTTATAACCTCTGCAGTTGATCACTAGTATTGTAGACAATAAAACAAGTAGCACTTAAGAAGTACAGGAATGCGGATAACTTTAAATGTCCTATGCAGTTATGTTGTTACTTTCAATGGTCTATTAGGTATTACCTCATGAGAGCAATTTTAAATACGAAAGCAGGAACTGAAAAACAAGAAATGCAACACTACAAAAAGTTATTTTTGTTATGAGAAATCCAATTATTGCAATTGCAAGCCTGTTACGGAACAGAGTGTACAGGAGGAGATGCTGCCAAACTTTCCTTGGCAAGGCAACACGAGATTTAATCAAATGTCACTTGCTACGTCAGTGACTGAAGGCAGCACCATTCTGGGAAGTGACACTACCAACAGTATACTGCTCAACCACAGATTGGAACAAGTGACCAAACTGTCTGTCACATTGCGTAACCTCTGAAAGCTTAAAAGATGGCACTCAATTTTAGAAGTAGGTGTCAAGACTGCTAAATCTTCTAGCATAATGTTAGTCGGCTGTTTTAAGTAAGACTATATAGAGATATGGGTCTGCATTGCAACCCCGCATGGTTTAGGCGTGGAAGATTTCAGTACTAAATATGAGAAAAGTTACCTTGATCATCACAGGGAAACCAATCTCATCAGCAAGCCTGATACCTTCTTCTGTGCTCTAAAATGACACCAATTATAATTGAAACCCATAAGTACTGGCAAATTTGAATGTTTTATTATAAATATATTTCAGCATCATGAGGCTGGAATGCTTATCAGCATTAATACCTGTAACAATCCATCACTTCCTGGAACAGTTGGAACACCAGCATTCTTCATGGTGTCCCTGGCAGTTGACTTGTCACCCATGATGCGAATGCTGTCAGGCTACAAAATCATCAAATTAAAAATCCAATTCTATTGCCAGATATATGGATTTTTGAATATTAGATAGCCATAATAAATTCTCCGAAATGTAAATCATTAAGAATATATAAGGACATCTTCATGTATAAGAGAAGGGGAAGATCAGAGTACAGTATTTCACACCTTTAAGGTTGCATTCACTCAATCTTTTTCGATTGAGCATATGAACTTGTAAAACCATTAAACATGTCAATGCCAGCTCTTAGCTTGAGTAGAAGTTGGTGTCACTCTCAAAAGGTCCAGAGCTCAAGTTTGAAGGTGGATGAGGTGCATTTGTATTTAGCTCTGTTTTTCTCCATTCCCTTTTTTTTTTGGTGGGGGGGGGGGACAGACTAAGATGCTTTAAATCCATTGGTTTGGTTCTTCCCTGCTTTTCTCTTAGAGCAGGGTGCATGAATCAGTCATGGTTGGGAAGTCATTGAATTCCTTCCATCAATGCTATCTCTCATACATTTTAAAACTCAACTGAGAAGAAGATCAGAATAATTCCTTCTCAACAAGGCCAAATTAGAGGATTGCTGACAAGCATATCAAATAGGTATCAGAACCAGTATTATATTCTCGTGCAGCACTGACCTAAATGAAGAACTTAGTGGAATGGAATCACATTCCACAAATCATTAAAAGAAGTTGTATGTCACAGTAAAAAGCGACTACCAGACCAGAGCTCATTATTCTGTGAAACCATATTCCAAGATAAAAAGCTTGAACTTCAGGAATGAAGCATAAGCCAAAAGACTAGATTCTAGTAATGGAATCAAGTAACTGGTACCTGCAGGATTTCAATGATAATGAGAAAAGAAAACTACCCCCCGCCTGTTTACATAAGGGTGTAAGAATAGTAATTAATTATTTTTCTTTCAGAAGGTAATCACAGTAATTATTTCACCAAGCTGCTCAGTGAAAAATTCCCGTAAGCCAAGGGTCTCTTAAGATGCTTTGGTAGTACTAACAAAGCATAGGTATATCAACTTGGACTAAGACTGAGTTTCAACTCATTATCAAATTTTACCTCACCAACAACAGCAACGAACTGAACTGCATAGGCATATAACTTCTAATATGGATTGAGGGGAGCATTAGCCAACTAATTCCCTATTCACATCTTGTTGGATAGTTACAGAACCCCTAAAATATGTGCAAACTGACCAAATATGAGCACACGTGAACGTAGTTATTGAAGGAACTAAGGGATAAAGAGCATGCACGCCACCCTATATCATGAACATCTTGATTTGAAGAACTTACATTTGGTCCAATAAAATTGATTCCATGCTCTCTGCACATTTCGACAAAAACTGCATTCTCAGCAAGGAAACCATATCCTGGATGTAGCATTGTACATCCACGGCTAATAGCAGCTGATAGGACATTTGGGACCAATAGGTACCTGCAAGAAGACAAAGGAAAGTAGGCATACCTTACTATAAGTATGACAGGAACTGGGGAGAAATTACACGAAACTAAATGTACTTTTACAGGGAAGAAATATGCAATAACAATATTCACAAGAGGTAGCATAGTAGTTCTGTCTGATATATATCATTGCATAGCGCTCAACTTCTCCTACACCACCACAAAATGTAGGACCACAAAAGGGTGGGCTTTAAGAAAATTGTGAATAAGATGGACGTAATGGGCATTATGTACTAGTACCAAAAACTGGAAACGTGAATTTTTCGTTTGGATTAACTCCCTCCTCAAAATTAAATCTCTATATATTTTAAGCCCAAAACTACACAAAGCATAGATTTTTAAAGAGTTGTAGTAAATTACGTTGTATCATAGAGATGCTTAATATATTATGCATGGATTAAATAGCCTTTAGCTATACCCAATTCTTAAGAATTTGAACCCATCGTCCCAACAGTTCTGCACATGGGTCTTCATAAAACCGAGAGGCCAAGCACAGTTGGATTTGGACTACAACATCAAGTGTCTAATTAAAAGACAATACCAATTAACAAGACAGACGGCTAATTAAAGTTGTCTCTTCACAGAGAGTCGTCTCTTTCTTTCACTTCCCCACACGAGCTCTCCCTTTTTCTTTGCTAACATAACTTTCTCTCACTCTCATAATCAACGAACTAATATGCAAGAATTCCGCTTTGATCTGAATGTACAAGATCCACAAAGCTATCACTCTTATCTGGAGTTGCAGAACCTTCAATAGCAACGAATATATGATTAATTTTCAGGTTGTAACAGGAAGGGTAACGGCCCTATACAATACCGTTATGATCTCGTAAAGGCATCGGAGCAGGCGCTCTGATACTGTGTTTTAAGGGCCGTTGCCCACAGTAACAACATATTTTCAAAACAGAGTACAACATTGCTAAAAAAATTCATCTTTGTCCCTTCCAACAATCTGAGACATTTTCAATGTTTCAAATTGTTAAATATTAAATTCTATAGGTGGAGATCCAAATATTCATTAAAACCTGATGGCCAAAGAGAATCCAAAAACTCAACTCAATTCCATGAAAAATTTTCAAGCTCGATCTTGTCGACAAGAATTCCATCATTTTTTTCCAACCAAACTATAAGATGAGGTAGAAAGAAAGAAAGAAAGAAAAATGAATGTTAGTCATATGATATGTACCATCAATATCTCATATCCAAGTGGAGCGAGATATATACATGACGGTGGTGTTAAAGGCAAACTTATAAGAGAAGAAATAAATAAAACATTAGGCTAACGTGTATGTAGATAGATGTTTCTACAACTGCTCGAAAATGAAAGTTAAAGAAGAAATTGATTAAAACTAATCATCTACGAATGATGTAACAATTGCATTTTTACTTTCCATTGCTTCAATTTTTGAAAACTTTGTCGGCAATTCTAAAAGACAAATTTGGGTCTTGTCTTATTTCATTCTTCCATGATATTTTTTGAAGATCTAAAAACGTCAATGGAAGAAAGGAGATTGTGCTCCAAGAGACATCATGAGATTCTCTGTATGCACCTTCTTACTTAGGACAAGATAATGACATATAAACCTTAGCACCCTTGGTATAATTTATTAGACTTAGGTTGACTAGATAAAATGGAATCGGTGATTGATTTGTTAATGACCCCTAGGTGTTTTCCAAAGAAAAGTATTTATAAACCTTAAATGCATTTTGAAAACATAGATTTGAATCATTAATCGGATCCCACTTGAGCATAACCCATTAATGCTCAAGGGGACAAATTTTTTTTTGGTTTCTAACTTAAAAACAGTAGGGACCGCCCTAGCCTTCGCTAGCGTAGTCTCTGAACACTTGGGAATAAAATCGAAAAAGGCTAAATGAAGACAATGGAGACCCCCCTATGGGTCACGCAAGGCCACTTGAGCAGCCTTCAAACGCCTCAACCGGTCATGAGGTCACTCGAGCGGTCCCTGCTTCACTACCTTGATTTGAATTCCTTTTCATTTTAGCAGCCACTGCCCTCCTACTGCTCAAATGATCGTTCATGAATTTTGATTTACTTGTCCCCGAGACAAATCCTATTCCGAACCTATAAATAGAGGAATCTTCCCAAGCTAGGGTATTTTTCTTGTGAGCTTGTTTTCTTGTCTCAAAATCTTGAGAGATCATTGAGCAAGAACCTTAGATCCGTAAATCCAAAGGCTAAACCCATCTTTTGATTCTTATCCAATCCCGAGGGCCAGACTCTATTTTGGTCCACCATCCAGAGGGATTGTAAGGGAGGAAAGTAAAACTTAAGAAATGCAGTTCGAAATGAAGTTACTCTAGGAATGGAGCTTCCTCCATTTCTCCTAATTTTCTTAAGCTATGGTTTTAGGACTCGATTGTATGTAGCAAGCTGGTCCCGAAAGTTTGTAAGGAATGAGTCTGTATCGGACTTGCACTCGTATGTCATTCAAGGCTTCCCCTTGTAAATATTATCGAGTAAGAGAGCCTAAGGGCTAAATTAACTTATTGGACTGAGGAGTTGGTTCAGCTCTTAAGCTTTTTAGTTAATCCCTCCAGAGACCAAGGAAATAGGATCACACCTTAAAGAAGAAGAAGAACTTATTTGGTTCTACTAAACCCACTTGAAGAGTGTGTATACCGAGATTCTTGGGCGTGTCCTAAGAATGCTCGAGGCCTAAACAAACTATGCGGCGTAGAGTTCAAGTGAAGTTGTCAACGAGATTGATGGGTGTATCTGGCAGAGAGATCTATTGAAAAAAAAAACATCTAACCATTGTATTGGCCAAGGAATAAATGTAGAGGACTGGTAGATTGATTGGGATAGTGAATTAGGTTTTGGTGAACCACAGGTGATTCTCCGCGGTTTTTTACGAGAAAGGTTTTCATATCAATAAATCACTAGTGTTCTTTATTGATTTATTTTACACACTTATGATTTGTTGCAAATACAAGCACTATGTATTTGTTGATATGATTGATTAAGCATTCTTATCATGCATAGTGGTTTGGTAGTAAGTTGATTACCTTGGGTTGGATTGTCACAAGAGATTGAGTATCAATCGATAAAATTGACAAACTCATTATACCAATCTTTATGGGTTTCATGGGTTATTCTTGTTAAGGGATTATAAATTTTTAATTGCTAAATTGATTTTTGAGAAAGAGGTAATTGTGATAGATTAGGTTATATCCAATCGAAATTGAAAAAGCTACATTTAGTACCACCAGCACAAGGATATCATATCCTTACAAACCTATCACTATTGAGAGGCCTAGGTTCTACTTTCACCTTTCTTGCACCTTCCACTGGCTAGTCAACTTTGAGCTCATTCAAACGTGGGCAGAGTTCTCAACTCATCACACCTAACAACAAGCACTTGTTCGCCATCGAAACATTAGCACGTACATCGATGTTGCTCCTGAGGTCTATAATTCACATGCTTGTTATTCTAATTTGAGAAGAAAATTAACTTTTCAGAAACTAGAACTACTCAAAATAACTTGAGTAATGGAAATGAAGATTGAGCAAAAAAAAAATTATGGTGATGCTTGACAAGAAATCCCATCACAAAGCAATCAGTGATGAAATGAAGATTGAACAAAATATTGTTTTGGTGGAGCTTGATCAGAATTCTCGACATAAAGCAATTCGTATCACCTTGAGAAGTTGGCAAGAGAACTTCCATGTTGTGGTAAATGTGGGTGTGCAAGTTGGCTTGGGAATTTTACAAGGGAAGCTATGAAATTGGATAAGGGAGCTTTTTTAGAGATATGAGTTATTCTTACTTTGTGTGAATGAAAATGATTTAAGAATCAAAAAGGTATTTTTGGAAGGTGTTGAAGCTTCATAGTAATGGCAAAAAAATGTGTGATTATTCAGAAAGGGGAAAGTGGTTATGGGTGGACCAAATTTGTTGACAGTAAAAGTCTGTCATCGAGGAATTTGGAATTGGGATAAAGGTATAGGTTATCAAATCGAATTGAGTTGTAGAAGCTAGAAACTAGGTCAATAGACTGGGTAATCTTACAGAAGGTAGATGTGCTGTATGGAAAAACATGATACATGTTTCGTGTTTCTATATTACGAGAGTATGTGTACTTTAGTGTAGGATACCGAAATCATAGGTACTCCAAGCATTACAAGATTTAGGGTTTCTATTTTAGTGACCCTTAAACTTATATATTAGTTTTTTTTGTGAATTGAATATTTTTCATAATATAAATATGTAATCATTGACCTCTATTATTCATAACCACTAACTAGTACACTATTTTTGGATTACAAATGTCTAATTATAAGCAATTTTGTATAATCATGAAAGTGATCTGAATAAGAATTCCAAAGCACACATCAATCCAAAACAACGTGCCAGCAAAATCTAACCCTATCACACCGCATATCGGAGAAACTATCCTACCACATACCCTTACTCGTATTATGTTCGATTACACTAATGCGTGGCATGACTAAAAACATTGAGTTTCATTTCACTTCACAAAGCATAGACGAAACGCAAGCCATTATGGTGAGAATCCTAGTAGAATAAAGAAAACCAGCGGTGATAGGGTGTTTCAATGAACTGGTTTTGATGGTTTCTACGCGCAACGACTCATATCGCATACCACATGTCAAATTGACTCAGGATCACACTATTGTGGATCGACTAAAAACATTGAGTTTCATTTGAATTAATCATACCAACCTTTGTTTTGTCCTCTCAAAGAATATACCAAAATTGACATCTTCATCAAAAGCAAACCATATGGTGAGCGGCCTAGTAGAAAGACAAGAAGTAACAATACGGTGTCTCTATAAATTAGTTCCTAACGTTTGTACAAGAAGTAACTTTCAGTGCTACTTGGTCGTAGACTTTTTGATGTTTGGATGATAGGGATGTGATGCCCTAATTAGTGAGTAGTCGTACCAAATATAAATTTAGTACCAAAAGACTGCTATATGTATTTGTTCAACTAACATGTAACTGGATTTTCATACACTTAACCTGAAAAAGGACTGACACACTGTAGTGGTAAAGCAGTAGTACGAGTAATAAACATCAGATGATTTTAGTGAAAACATGTTCATTTTCAATGCATTAAATGGGATTCACAAAGCATGTCAAGCATGGAGTGTCTCCCTTGACTTTGTAGCACTCGACTAGATCATGCATTCCCCATGTGCTTCTTAACTCCATGCCAAGCGACCGTTATTCCTAAACAGGTTAGAAGAACAAAAAATACCTGATCTTGGCGCCGTTGAGCCTTTCTGGCTTTCTTCTATTGTCAACCATAGGACTTCTTGTATCATTGCAACATTTAAGTAGCAAGAGAGAGAGAGAGAGAGAGAACTACTACTAGCTTAAAACAACAACATTGTACGGCACTATGCCATAGATAAAGCTAGGGATGAAACAAACACCAAAAGTCGTAACAGAAAGGAACATTTAAAGAATTATCAACCTTCGTCTATGCAAACTGATTCACAACAATGAAAATGATGATGCAAATAAATAACAAGCATAAGCAGTGATTCCAAAAAAGAAGAACAAAAAGAAGAGAGCATAAGGAAATTATGGTGACTTACGATTGACTACTCGGTGCTTCACCTATGCAAACTGATTCATCAGCGAGTTTCACATGAAGTGCATCCTT
Organism: Ilex paraguariensis; assembly: GCA_963454935.2. NCBI lineage: Eukaryota > Viridiplantae > Streptophyta > Magnoliopsida > Aquifoliales > Aquifoliaceae > Ilex > Ilex paraguariensis. Next base: position 227 of record CAUOFW020005655.1, on the reverse strand, counting down.
ATCTATGGTCGAGTAGACTGCAACACAAGGAATTCCCATCTCATGAGCAGTTCTAATTACACGAACAGCAATTTCTCCTCTGTTTGCCACCAAGATTTTATCGTCTCGACATGTAGCACCAAGTGCTCCTCCATGTTTCCCAGATTTATGACTGACTTGAGAAGCCGGAGCTCTCTGCTGAGGGAAGTGCACCCTAGTACCCAACATAAAGCTACATTGAGAGCTCC